>JAXGGA010001992.1:0-134213 GCA_038373865.1 Uloborus plumipes
AAATAAATTTTTTTGTCGAAAATATTAGGGGAAACCAGCAAGTAACTAAATAGATTTTGCCCTCAGTATCCATTCAAAAGCCAAATTAAAGGTAGGATGTTTCGATGAAAGTCATTAAAGTCCTGTTAGCTCTTTTAATTACACACATAAGTGATAACCTATAACCATATTAAATTAAATTAGAGCAGTTCAAAAAAAAAAAAAAAGAGCTTGAGTCATATCTGTGTCTAAATTTATCCAAAACTTTAGCCAACTAAATTAAGTCCAAGACCCGCAATAAAACAACATTTACAAACATTTCTGCATAATATTGCATTAGAGCTTTAGAAACGAAACATTCTTATGTCATGTCAATTAATGATCAGATCGGAAGCTCAAAAACAAAAAATAATAACAATAATAAATACATGCATTTTGATATAAAACTGAAACGAAAATATTAAAAGCTATTATTTTTTCATATAAATTAGTAGTTGAAATTTCAAAACAAACTTCAATCGCGCGTTTTGAATGTACAGGATTGGCGAGTTTAACCCATTACCCGCTGGTGTTGCGTTGACGCAACGGTCATTATAAAAAATCATAAAAAATTCACTATTTAACTAATTTTTGTACCGATTTCAGTTTTACGTTTAAGAAGAACAACAGAAACCTGTTTCGTATAAAAATTGACTCAAACATTTTTTTATATGCAATAAAAATTGTGGTTCTAACATAGTTTTTTTTGTTCAAATTTGTGATCTATTTTTCAATCAAAAAAGTTAGAAATGAAAAAAAGTTCGGGTTTATATCTGAAATACTCTTATTCAATATCACTTTTATAAAAAAATTCCACTCAGAAACTGATTCTGTGGTGGAGGGAAGGAAAGCAAAAGCAGGTGTTGCGTGAGCGCATCGTCAGCGGAAAAGGGGTAGTCAGACTCTCTGTCTCAACTGCTTTTCCGAAAGCATAGACTTCATTTTTATTCTGTGCGTTTTCACGCTGTAAGGTTTTTTTTTCATCTCCGCCTTTTGAAATGACCAGAACAAGATATCTTAGTTAAAGAAGCATTAGAACAGATTTATGAAAAAAAAATAAAAATAAATAAAAACTCTGCTGATGATGATTCGAGGTTCTACTTACGGTAAAAAATTGAGCCTGTAAAGAACGTTTCTCGCTACTGTAGAATTCAGAAGAAAAAGGTTTCTGCTCTTCAGCCTTGTATCATTGAGCAATGCAACATGAAAATTGGTAATGTTGATTTGTGCGGTAGTCAAGTTTCAAATAATAGAATTATAGACCGAGAGAAAAAGTGATTTTTCAATGTTGCGCAAACAAATGCTTGGACACTTTCAATGCTAACTTTCAAGACTAAAGAAGGAAACATAGAAAGTCACTGTTGGATTTTGGACGAGAGGTTGCACTTAATGTTTTCCAGCCCCCCCCCCCCCCCCCCACTTTGATAAATGTAAACAGAAGAAAAATTCAGTTACAGGACGGGCCAAGCAAATTCAGTTTACCATTGCCAGTACCTCGGGGGAATTTTACAGCAAGGTTTACAAATAACAAAAGGCTACGGTGCAAGTATTGCCACTGACTTATTGTTTCTGAAACCACTCGGGTACACGAGTCCGAGACAAATCTACCAGCTTCAAGGCGGAAAAAGAACGGCTTTCGTTTTTACGAGCACTATTAAGTTGGAAGTCCGATTTAGCTCCGAGCGCTCTGTTCTTTTGAACCAGACCAAGAGCCGAGCAAACCCCTGGTCTAGTACCGCCAGAGCTATCGTTTCACTTGGAGGACTTTGTGACCATGACCCTTGTTTTAAGTCGCCCAGCCACCATTAGTAACGACGGTGGATCTTTGATCGGCTAGGATCAAACCCGGGAACCTCCAGTTACGAGTCCAACGCCTTCTAGATCGGGCTGACTACGGCCCCATTGCCATTGTCAAACTGTTTATCCTTGCAATGCTTATGATATTGCTCTCCCCCCCCCCCGTGATTGCAACGAAGTTTATTATATATGACCTTGGATAATCAGGTTTTTGTTAAATTTAAAATTTATTAAACAAAATTATATGATTTTTTAACAATAAATTTCACTTTCTTCTAAAGTTCTCTGCACGTTTCAAAACCATATCAAAGCTCATACAAATTTTACCTGGCTAAAACGCATTGAAACTGTTGAATTGTATCAAATAAAACTACTTTGCATCCGTACCCCTTTTCCGCTGACGTTGCGTCAACGCAACACCCTATATTTCTAAATGTAAGTGAAATTTTGCTCTTTTTGCAGCATAATAGTATTGTATGGGCTCAAAATAATAACTTTTATGATTTGTATCAAAAACAAAAAATGATTTCGAGTTTCGGCGGTTAATGGGTTAATCTTCGCCAACTATGGAGTTCATCATTGAGTAGGAAAAATAAGCATTCTGGTTCGATTTAAAATGTTTTCAGTTGTTCTAGACAAACTGACATGAAGAACAACAAAAGTATTACCTCATAAACACATTACTTTCAAAAATATATAGATTAAATATGACTTATGTGTCATTTAATGACACAAATTGCACTCGATATTAACATAGTACAGCTAAAATAATTCAAATAAAATTAATCTACAGCAAAAACGCATAAAAATTTGCTCACCTGTGAAAAGTAACACTTCCTCCTTTGACAAATTTCTCACTACATCCATAAGCACAGCAGTAGAGAACCATAATTAATATTTAAAGCGCAGACTTGCTCGAAATTCAGCGAAGTTGCCGTAGGAATACGTATTAACTCCACGAGGTTTTTCGGAGAGCGTCTAGTAGTCACGTGACAGCTATCCTTGGACCCTCTCAGGGTTGCCATTGCTCTATCCACCCCTATTATATATCGATGGGTAATAATAAAGTATTTTAAAAGAGCAGACACATACAAACAAAAGTTTCATTTTAAAAGGCGCAGGATTTTACAATATTTGTTAAAATTTACCTATTTTTTATTCAACGAAATTAAAACAGAAACAAGGACTTCATGTTTATGAAAAATATATGGGGGGGATGCGGGGGGGGGGGGCTCAAGCCCTCTCTTAGAAACTAGAATTCTCTAGCTTTTAGTACAATTTGTTCAAAATAAAAAATCATAACTTTTTCAACCATCAATCAATAAGTAACTAAAAAGGCCAAAATTAAACAGCTTTAATCTTCACTGAAACTTCTTTACAGGAACAAAATATCCTGCTAAGCTGTTGGAAAACTATCTGAGACCCCCCCCCCCCCCGCCCTAAATTGCGAGAAATAATCTTTACAAAAGCAGTTGCTTTACGTATGTACAAACAATTGATAATTAGTTGCACATAGTTCAGTAGAGAATGAATAAAAAACATCATAAGTAGGGGATGTGATTTTTTAAAGATGTAATTTTTGAGACATGCCTTTTCATTCTGCTTTTGCGGTATAAAGTCGTACCGACAGATGAATAGTGCAAAAAGGTCGAATTACGAAAAATAGAGTATTTCACTTTTGCTGTAACTTTTTCCAGAAAGAAAGGGCAAATACTTCTAGTTGAATAAAAAGTTTAAATGGTAATTTAATGGCATTTAAATCAAGGCTTTATATTTCCCACAAACTATGCAAAAACATTAATTTGTTGAAATAGAACTTACTGAAGTCACAGATTTACACTATCGGTGAGGATATGGATTTCTATGCATTCTGTGTGATCAAAGATAGCAAGCGAAAACGCTCAACTAAAATTGTTAATTTTGTTCATAAAATGTTACTCGCCAAAAAAGTGATAAAAATCTTTCTAACTCTATTTTTAACAATTAAAGCAAGAGTTTTGAAAATAACTGAGATATTATTACAGACTAAACTTACCTATTCAATGTTATTGGTCCTCCCTTGACCGATTTTTCTTTGCATCCAAATGCACAACATTTAGAAACCATTTTATCTCAAAACAACAGTTCATCTCCATAGAAGTGCATGCTATGATCCGCTGCGGTGGTTGTACATCACGTGGTTAAAGCCAGGTAGGTTCTGGCGGCGAAAAGGTTACCACACACTCTCTCTATGTATCTTAACTCTGTGGTTTAGATTCAAAAATTACCTCATTCAAATATGGAAAAAATAGGAATTGTCTTTGAATTTATTTGTTACTTTTCCTTTTTGTTCCTTTTTTTTTTGCTAAAATTTGTCCTATTTAGATTTTTTTTACAATTTTTACGAATATTCGCCACAAGAAAAACCTTGTTTTTTTACTTCGTTCTCTTTTTTTTTTAAATTTTGTTCATTTATTTATTTATTTTTTTAATTTAAAAGTAGTTTTCAGAAATCGCTACAAACTACTATTTTTTTTTGTATCGCGCTACTCACTACTCTACTTTTTTTAAAAAGTAGTGCGCTACACTACAAACTACTAAAAAATGTAGCTACTACAGTAGTTTCGCTACTTGTAGCGCGCTACTTCCGACCACTGGTTCGAATACATTTACCATTTAAACCGGTTGGTTAATTGATGTCATAGTGATGACGTCAGCGGTTAGGGCAGGGGTTGGCTGTAATGTGTTTTGATTTACGGCTGGTTAACCGGACGATCGCAACTCACCAATGCAATTGTGGAGAAGGTTACCAGTTGTTGAAAGGAATACCAGTTGCACATAAGACCATGCAGATACTTGTAAACTTAATATTTATTATAACATAAGTATATAAATTAAATCCAACTTGTCACAAACTAAATAAACTCGTTCCGCCTCGGAACGCAAGCTAGGAATAAACAACAATTCATCAGCTACCAACTCCTGCAGCATACCGCGCCTCTCGGGGCGCTGCGACAACGGTTATTTAAGCGCTGCGCAATTTGCATGACAGCGCATCCCAAGGTGTTGCCACACACTCCCCCGCCAGTCTCACAGGACCAGTGGGAGACGAAAACGGACTTTACGGCCATACCTTGTTATGACCTCTGGAGTCTCTGTGCTGGAATCCCCAGCCATTAAAAATGCTGGTTTCAGCCGGTCCATATGCACGATTTTTTCTTTACCGTTAACTAAAATTAAAAAGTTTTTTTCCATTCTTTTTAGGACTTTAAAAGGTCCTTCATACGGTGGCTGCAGTGACCTTCTTACGTTGTCTAACCGCAGAAAAACATGCGAACAGTCTCTTAATTCCCTTGGGACATAAATCTTCTGTTGGCCGTGCCTTAACGGGGATGCAGGACTTACCGATCTCAGTAGCTTCTGAATATGGGTCACGTAGTCCGGAATATTCATATTACTTAACGTATTTTCATCGTATAACTGTCCCGGTAAACGCAGTGAAGTCCCGTAAGTTAATTGCGCCGCCGACGCTCCAAGGTCTTCGCGCAACGTGGACCTGAGTCCCAAGAGGACCAATGGCAAAGCTTCGAGCCAATCTGTGTTGTAGCACATCAAAGCTTGCTTGAGAGGTCGGTGCAGACGTTCCACCATTCCATTGGTTTGTGGTCTATACGGCGATGTTCTAGCCAATTTTATACCAAGCATGCGCGATAGCGCCGTGAAAAGTTCTGATTCAAATTGTCTGCCCCTATCGCATGTTATCCTTTGAGGGGTACCAAAACGAGAAACCCACACTTGTACGAATGCGCGTGCAATTGTTTCAGCTGTTATATCCATAATTGGCACGGCTTCAGGCCACCTCGTAAATCTATCCACTATCGTTAAACAGTATTTAAAATTTTTAACTTGTACTAAAGGGCCAATTATATCTAAATGTATATGAGAAAATCTCTCATCCGGAACTAAAAAGTCAACTAATGGGGTTTTAGTATGTAAATGTACCTTAGTTCGCTGACACGGTATACAAGCTTTACACCAAGCAGTTACATCCTTGTTTAAATTAGGCCAGATATATTTACTATCAATTAGACGTTTTGTAGCACGTATGCCAGGGTGAGACAATCCGTGCATTGAATCAAATATTTTACGCCTTAGACTTTGTGGTACATAGAACCTATTAGAATTTCCTGACATATCACAGTATAGAGATTTATCGGTACCAGGCATAGGAACTTTAGATAATTTACCGCTGTACCTAATTCGTCCCTCTAAAACGTCCTGAAGCTCCTTATCCTCAGACTGTAATTTTTCCCACCTGTCTATGTCCTCTAGAGATGAAAACGTGATCTCTGATATTCTTGATAAACTGTCAGCAACTAAATTCCCCTTACCCGGTAAATACCTAATGTCCGTGGTAAATTGAGATATAAAATCTAATTGACGGATCCTGCGGGGGGAAGATTTTTCTTGTTTTTGCCGAAATGCGTAAATGAGAGGCCGATGATCTACATACAAAATAAACTTTCTCGCCTCTAACATGTACCGAAAATATTGAATCGCGCTATATGCAGCGAGTAATTCCCGATCATAAGCTGAATATTTACATTGCGTGGGCGATAGCTTTTTCGAAAAAAATCCTAAAGGTTTGGGACCATCGGGGGATAATTCATGCAATACTCCACCCATTGCAAAATCACTGCAATCAGTTGCTAAAGCAAGTTCTGCATTAAGAGATGGGTGATAAAGCAAAGTCGCTTCTGCTAAAGCTTTCTTAATTTTCTCAAAGCTTGTTTCCGAAATTATATCCCACGGAATCTCTCTCTTATCGCGCTTTTTCGCTTTAATCAAAAACTTATTAAGTGGCGCTAAAATTACCGCGATATCCGGAATAAAGCGATGATAATAGTTTACCATTCCCAAAAAACGTCTAAGTTCCGCAATTGTTTTGGGCTTAGGGAAATCAACTACGGCCTTCACCTTTTTAGGATCTGGAGTGCACCCCTGACTATTTATTGCATGTCCCAAAAAAACAACAGTTTCCTTCCCAAGTTCACATTTTGATTCGTTTATTACGATACCGTAATCAAGAAAACGCTTGAAAATCTCCTCTAAATGTTCTTTATGCTGTTTGTGATTTTCGCTAGCGATTAAAATATCATCTAAGTACGGAAAACAGAAATTTAATCCTCTCAAAACTTCATCCAAAAAACGCTGAAAAGTTTGTGCTGCTGAAGATAACCCGAAATTTAGAAACGGAAATTCATATAACCCAAAAGGTGTTATTATCGCAGTTTTCGGAATATCCGGAGGATTTACCGGAATTTGGTGATACGCCCTTACCAAATCAACTTTTGAGAATATCTTTTTTCCGTGTAAAATGCTAACACAATCTTGAATATGTGGAATTGGATATTTGTCCTGTTTTGTTATACGATTAAGCGCTCTATAGTCGCCAGTTGGTCGCCAGTCATAGTCGCCTTTTGGGACCATATGTAAAGGACTAGCCCAATTACTTTTTGACGGTCTACAAATCCCTTTTTCAATCATGTATTCAAATTCCCGCTTAGCTATTCGAAGCTGTGTTGGATGTAACCGACGCGCTTTAGCTGAAACTGGGGGTCCCTCAGTCGGAATATAATGAACCGTATTATGTTTCCTAACGCTTTGTCCTAAAACATTAAGTTGTGTTATCTCCGGGTATTTTCTTAACAATTCTTGATACTCGGAATTACCATAAATAGTTTTTACATTCGGAACATCACACCATAGCGATTTACCGCTGGCACTAAATTTAGTTACTGGGTCTACAACACGCCGTTTTTTTAAGTCCACTAGCAATCCGAAATGCTGCAAAAAATCCGCCCCAATGATAGGCTTTGTAACGTCAGCAATTATAAATGGGAATCTCAATCTGCGTTTTAACCCAAAATCTAAATTTAACAACTTAGTACCGTAAGTATCAATCTTAGATCCGTTTGCAGCGTACAACGTGAATTCTTTTTTTCCCCCGTCCAAATTCAAAAAAGATTTCGGATAACACGAAACGTCACTGCCAGTATCGATAAGATAACTTGTTTGTGTTAAAATATCAGTAATATACAATCTGCGACTAAATCCTATCCTAGCAGAAGTCGTAGAAACTTCGGACGAATTTGAAAATTTTGATTCAAAAGCACAAGGTTTAATACATTTAGTAGCTTTTTCTTTAAATCTAAAATGGTACCAACATAACCAATTATCCCGCTTTCCAGCTCTATAATTTAATTGCCTACGACCCCGAGACTGATTTGGAGATTTTGAGCGACCGCGAGGTTTAACAATTTTAGTGAGTTCGTCGACCTTGAGTTGCAATTGTTCTAACTGAATTTCAGTACTATCAGTTCGCAATTTTAAAGCTTGCTTATCTATTGAGTTTATAACTAACCCCGTGTACTCACAAATTTTATCGGCCATTTCCGCTAACTTGTCTAGATTTTCAGAGCTAGTCGCTAAAATTGTTTGCACTGGTACCGGCAATCTGCGAAGCCAAATATTTTTCAAAAAATCATCATCTACATGACTTTCACTTAACTCTTTCATTTTTCTTAACATAGATGGGGATTTGTCACCCAATTCTAAATCTTCGATTAATGTCTTAACTTTTCGCTTCTGAGAAAATTCAAACTCAGTTAACAATCTTTGTTTTAACGCGGTATACGGATTTTCAGGCGGCTGACTTAGAATATCTGTTGCATGCGATAAAGTTTCTGCATCTAGTGACGCAACTAAGTGATCAAATCGCGTTTGTTCAGCCGAAACTGCTGCTAATCTAAAACTAGCTTCGAGTTGCACAAAAAATAACTTAGCATTACTCGGCCAAAAATTAGGTACTTTTACAGAAACTCGATTACAATCTCTAGTTTCAACAGGTACTTCCTTTTCTGTTATACTTAACTTTTCGTTAGTAGCCATTTAAACTGAAACACTATTTGCTCAATTTGAAACAGCAATATTAAATAGCTCAAATAACAAAGTTAAATTACACACCCTCGAAGGACACATGAAATACATTGGCAAGACACTGAAATAACTTGAAGATGTCCATCGAAAGGAATTACCTTCTGAAGAATTACTACGACGAATGCACTTCTTGAAGACGAAAAATTCAGTCTTTTCATTTTGTCTGGTATTTTGCGTGAAGGGTCACCAGTGTGGAGAAGGTTACCAGTTGTTGAAAGGAATACCAGTTGCACATAAGACCATGCAGATACTTGTAAACTTAATATTCATTATAACATAAGTATATAAATTAAATCCAACTTGTCACACACTAAATAAACTCGTTCCGCCTCGGAACGCAAGCTAGGAATAAACAACAATTCATCAGCTACCAACTCCTGCAGCATACCGCGCCTCTCGGGGCGCTGTGACAACGGTTATTTAAGCGCTGCGCAATTTGCATGACAGCGCATCCCAAGGTGTTGCCACACAATCACAAATCCCTAAATTTGGATTCAAGTGAAACGTTACAATCGCTACGAGATACTATTCTATCGTACGCCTCGAAGCGATTGCAATGGTGTTTCACTTGAATTCGGCCCATAGAAAGGGAGGCGGGTGAAAAAAAAAGGTGTGTCTGAAAATAGATTTTCCCCTTCTTTAGTTAAAATGGGTCATTTACCCCATTTACAGTCAATTAATGACGAAGAAATTTTTTTTTTTTTTTGAAAGTATGAATGATTGCGGATAATCTGCAGTTAACACTAAGAATAAATCCACATCTTCCCTGAGATCTGAACATTCTTTGGACACAAAATATTCTAATTAGAAGTCATACAAACTTACGAGAGGGTCATTCCATTTTAAATCAACAAATGGGGTGCGCATCACCATTTTTGATTTTGATGAAAATTTGCATGTGAATTCCTTTTACTTCCCAGAGCTCAAAATAGTGTTCATTTTATTTTTAAAAAATTTACCCTTTGATATATAGGCCATTTTTGTTGTTGGCAACAGTGAAAATCGGGCGTTTTGATGCTTTGTCTTATGAACTATAACTTTTTTTCTATCAAAGATTTTGAGCTCAAATATAGCTCATCACGAAAATGACATTTTTTACTACTTTCGAACATTAAAAAACCCATGAAGAGTTCAAAGTAACAAGCCGATTTTTCCATCATATATTCATAGTCATGGTTATTTACTGTTTTAAAAAAATTGGCTTGTTACTCCACCCCCTTTATGAGATATGTCCCCCCCAAAGTTGTAAATTTTTTTAAAAATCCAATTTTCAACGTTAAAAAAATGCATGTGGGGGGCAAGATAAAAATTATTTTATATGTGGTATTTTAAGTACTTTTTACCAGCTTTCTAATAAAACAAAAGTTGCTTTGTTATTCAAAGGCGTTTGGCAGATATAAGGGACTGAACTTTCAAAAAATTGCACAAAAACAACACGAATATTTTCATTTTTTTAAATCTTTTTTTTTTATTTAAATCAGGGGTGGCCAACCTTTTTAGGGAGAGTGCCACTATCTGAAGAGAAAAAGCTCAGCGTGCCGCATTGCATTTTTCACAACAAACTGAAAATTTTTAAAAAGTTAAAAATAGATCTTAAGTTGGCTGACCATGTAATTCTTACTCAAATGAAACATTTTTTCTCGTAAATCTGAGTAATTGAAATCTGAACGATAATAAAGATAAAGTGTTTATTAACGCTTAAGTTCGGACTTGTTTTAAGTTCTGTTAGTTGGCTTATGCTTAAAAAAAAAACAAATAACATCAAACATTCTATTCTAAAAATTAAAAAGATACAGACTTATAAACCACATTAAGTACAGACTGTTTAAAATTAAAGACTTGGTTAAAATTAGTTTTTGAGAATGCTAAGAAGTTTAAGTGTTTTGAGTGCATCAATTAATATTCAACGGAATTTAGATTTGCATGCATTCATAACAAAAAATATTTGCTTAAATGCGTATTTTGAACCAGATTTACAACAGCATCAGACGGCTAAAGTGAGTAAATGTGAAAAAAAATTTTGTTGGTACAAATTTCCAAGTTTCTACATAAAGTGGATGACTTTCTGTTGAAGTAAACTCTTATATTTGATTACCAATGCAAAAGGTCAGTAATTCTGATTTGGATTTCAGAAGGGTAACAAGTAGTGTCTTGCAGAGAAATAGACAAAGAATTTGAAAAGATCAGCATTTATTTATGATCCTAAAAATCATCAAACCTAACACTGAATGTATACTTAAAATGGGTGTAAAATTTTCTCCATCTATCATTGGAAAATTATTAAATGTAGGTTGATACTTTGAGTATTTAATTTAATGTTTTATTCCTTTTTCTCGAAAGTAGAGAGAAAGAAACTGAAGTTTTATTATAAAAAAATATAGATGACCTATACTGGTTTAGGAAACTTTTTTTGTGCAATCTTAAATTTAAACTACTTAAACGCCGGATAATAAGAGATGACATAGCTAAATTCATTTGCTATTCTTCATTCCTGAGTAGCAAGTCCTCATTGCTTTCCTTCCAGACATTTAAATAAACACACTCCCTAAAATTCTAAAATCTCATGACTTTTTCCTTTAGACAGCTACTCTGCCGTGCTAAACACAAAAGTCGTATCTGCACTTTTTAACAAAATTGAGTTATCGCCACCAGGTGGCTCGTTGTGACGTATTTTAATAGAATACAAAATTATATTGTCATTTTAGAACGGAAAATATTTTTTACAAAATTCCGAAAAAGTTTCATCTAAAGCAAATGCATGGTGGCTCAAAACTTTAAAAAGTTCTATCTGAATTTGAGCTCGACTACAGATACCACTTTTACGCTTAGCATGGTAGTATTGCACATTTCAACCAACGAAGGAGTATCTTAACAAACTACGAATTAGATCTCTGAATGTTTTGTGAACTTTTCCCATGAGAAAGAAGAGAGCATGGCAATACAGTGAACTCTACAGGGTCATCAACAGAGAAAAAGTATCATTCTTTGGCAAGGAGTTTGTGATAAATAATTCGATGTTGTTTTCCCAAATTATTTTCAAGTAATGTCACAAAAACAGTTTAAAGATCTTCATTCGTCCAACCATATCGAATTTTGTCCAATCTGGTTTCTTAATTTTAGTTGCAGATTTAACTTTTTTATAAAATTTTATCACCCATAGCTGAAACTATTGCAGATCAAGAATTCATATTCTGCAGCATCGAAAGTTTCATTCGCATCAAGCACAAATGAAGGGGCAAGTGGATAAAGGTGATATGTGACAATTTTTAAAAAACATACTTTTTATCATGGATGAAGGAGATAAGGTCATTTCTTTTTTGAAAGCTTTTTCTAGAAATTAAAAAAAATGTCACACAACCTGTTTTCACTTGCCCCTCCAATTGTGCTTGTGAGTTAACACAATTCAACTCACACTAATCTGAATTTGTGTAAATCGGCGAAATACTTGCCCTTTCAAATATGCTTTACAAAGCATCGTCTGCAGTGTCTCAGCTTTTGTTGGATGTCCGAAGCTAACGCTAAGTACTGTACTTTGCAATATTGTAGTTCAGACAATTGGTAAGCCAGCCTCCTGACACTTAATCGTCATAATACACTGCGATGCAAAAGTTTAGACAAAATGCAAATATGTGAATAAAAAGAAAACTATTCAACGAAATGCTTTCAAATTTCTACTGCAGGTACACAATAGGGTCCCAAATACGTGTCTGGAGTTCTTATAACTATAACTGGAATCAAATTTTGGATATTACAAAAGACATTTTTTTACATTGTTGCAAAAGTTTAGACAATAGTCAGATTTTATGCAAATATCCCTTGAAATGTGATTGGTGGAGGAAATGCGGGACTGTATTATTCATTTATAAAGTGCAGAGATTGCTGAATAAATAATCAAAAGCTCAAAAGTTCTTTAGTTCTCGTGTAAAGAAGATGAGAAAGTTTGGAAGCCGAAATTTGAAAATGAACCTACTTTTTTTTTGTCTTTTAAATCGGCTCTAGTATGGTAGTACATTGTTTTTTACTTTGTGGAGAGCAAATTCAGACATGCGTATCGATCAAAAAGTCCAAGAAAAATTAGATTTCTTAAGGGTGAAGGAATTGAAAAAACGGCTCAGACTGACGATTCGCCCCTTAATCCTACAAAACTTCAACTTGGGTAAAAAACAGCACGTGACAGCATAAGTAGATGAACAATTGAATCGGAATGCATAAAAGAAACAAAGAATTGTGCTTGAGCCTTTTCGGACAGAGTGTCCCAAATAAGCCAGATTTTATTGGTAAAAGCAGCACAGCATATGATCATTGGATCTTTCTCAAGTCCCGCGAAAAGAATTATAATCCATTCAGGCCATCCCAATTTTAATAATTTTTATCAAAGAAAGTGCAGCAATTCATTTTTTAGTCACGATAATACATATGCTGCTTTTCACATTAAAATCTGGTTTGTTTGGGACACTCTGTCCGAAAAGGCTCAGGCACAATTCTTTGTTTTTTTTATGCATTCCGATTCAGTTGTTCATCTACTTATGCTGTCACGTGCTGTTTTTGACCCAAGTTGAAGTTTAGTAGGATAAAGACGCGAATCGTCAGTCTGAGCCGTTTTTTCATTTCCTTCATCCTTAAGAAATCTAATTTTTCTTGGACTTTTTGATCGATACGCATGTCTGAATTTGCTCTCCACATAGTAAAAAACATTGTACTACCATACTAGAGCCGATTTAAAAGACAAAAAATTAATAAAGTAGGTTCATTTTCAAATTTCGGCTTCCAAACTTTCTCATCTTCCTTACACGAGAACTAAAAAGTTTTTGAGATTTTAATTATTTATTCAGCAATCTCTGCACTTTATAAATGAATAATACAGTCCCGCATTTCCTACACCAATCACATTTCAAGGGATATTTGCATAAAATCTGACTATTGTCTAAACTTTTGCAACAATGTAAAAAAATGTCTTTTGTAATATCCAAAATTTGATTCCAGTTATAGTTATAAGAACTCCAGACACGTATTTGGGACCCTATTGTGTACCTGCAGTAGAAATTTGAAAGCATTTCGTTGAATAGTTTTCTTTTTATTCACATATTTGCATTTTGTCTAAACTTTTGCATCGCAGTGTATTTGCATAAAATCTGACTTTTGTCTTAACTTTTGCAACAATGTGAAAAAAATGTCTTTTTTAATTTCCCATTTACGTTTCGGTTATATTTTTCAAAACTCCAGACACGTATTTAGTACCATACTGTCTACCCTGTAGTAGAAATTTGAAGGCATTCCGCCGAGTAGTTTTCTTTTTAATCATGTGTTTGCATTTTGTCTAAACTTTTGAATCGCAGTGTATAAACACGCCTACTAAATTTCGTTTATCTAACACAAGTCTTTCTTGGTGTTGGGATTTTTTTTCCGCCAGTGTATAGGGTAAGTGCTCCAGTAGTCGGTCATTTAAGAGATCTTTTGTGGATCTTGGCTAACCTAGAACTTTCAACTATCAATACAGCAAAAAAAAAAACAAGGTAAAACTTTAGAATGAACCTTTCTGATAGTGAATCACCTACTTGTTTCAGAAATTTAAAAAAAAATTAGATTAAAATCCAAGCTGTTGTTAACACTATTAAATGCTCCAGTAGTCGGCCACAGAAATCCAGTGCTCGGCCACGTTGAATCCAGTAGTCGGCCACTTCATTTTCATTGATCTAATCTGATATAGGGGGCTGAATTGAAAAGAACAAAACAAAGGGAACCTTACAACGAACCAGACCCGTCATTTGGGGGGTCAGGAGGGGGGGGTCGATTGCTTCCCCCCGGTTTTGAGAAATCATTCAATCAATATATAAATGGCCGTGGTGTTTGCTTTTTTTCGATGAAATCGTATTGTGTTTGCACCCTTTGCCCCCCCCCCCCTCTAAAAACGTGAAATGACGGGATTGCAGCGATGCATTATACTTAGTCTGGTGATATTTTTCGTGGTACCTCTGGTACTCAACTGTGTAGATGATCATGTTAGTGTACTTCTTGATACACTATGTGCTTTACTTATTTCTCTAACTATCAATCTACCATTATTAATTTTAGACAGTACAATTAGCGCAGAATTCTCGGGACATTAATGTTTTTATACTTTAGCTGCCTAAAAACAGTTTTATTTTAAAAACTCGAGCTAAAAAAGTATTTTTTAACGTCTAAAAATATGTCGATATCAAAAAGAAAGTTAAAAAAAAAAAGCTTCTGAAAAAAAGAATTTCAGCAGTACTTACTAAAGATGCAAGAAGGGACAAAATAAACGAAGGTTTTTAAATGTACAAAATGTTCTTGCTTAGGAAGTAAGGGACACTAAAACAGGAATAGTTTTGTAGTGAACAGCAGTTTTTAGTGATAATGACCAAAGAATCAAGAAATGAGAATTGCTTCACTGTTTATGTAAACATAAAGACGTAATAATAGAGTCGACACAATTCATGACCAATAATCACGTCGGCACTTAACTGGTTCACATTCATTAGAACGGAATTTCAACATGCAGAACATAAAACTAAAACTGTAGTTTCAGAAATGATTGTTTCCAAAACTATGCAAGTAAAAATACATTCAAAAATGCGCTGAAAGGAATCTCTATCAAGGCTTCATCTAGCACAGAATATTCCACTGAAGTAAGGTTATTTGTTTTAAACTAATTGAAGTAAGATGAAATAAGGAAGTAAATGGAACTCGGGATGTCATGAAAGTAATCTTACAGCTTTCGACAAGAATATTAGTAAACGAGGAATAACCTTGAAAACAAACCAAAATTTAGTTTGCAACAATGCAACCATGTAGTTTTGAAATTAACTCAGTACAATTCTAATCCTCTAGCGAAGAAAACTCAAGAAGTCAAGCATTTGGGGAGAATCATTAGTGAAAATATACCAACATTTGAAACAATTTTTCTAAATAGAGCACAGGGGTCTTGAACCTTTGGTAAAGCAAAAAGTTAAGCATAATAGCAAAAGAAAGAATAACTACCTGCTTGGCACTCATCAAATAACTTGAGCCTATGTGTTTGAAGTTTTGCATCTTATCTCCTATAATTGGGGAATGTTTATTAACTGTCGAATAAGTATCAATAGAAGTCAAATCACTCATTTCGCCAATTTCATGAGTTTAAGATAAAATTTGATAAGAAAAACTATTAAAACACCATTTGATAATAACTTAGATGAGTATTAAAACTTATAATCTTTACTCAACGAATGCGTATTTAAAAATCTCTTTTTTAGAATTTTCAATTAAATTTACAACACTAGGAGCAATAAAATGTCGAAATGGTGATCAAAAGAAGTTAAGACATTCAATTTAATTACTATTTCTCAAGAAAAATAAGCTATGGAAAAGGTATTTTTACTCAAAACAGTTAAATTGTCGCTGTATTTTAATAAGTTAATTTAGTTTTAATTTGATGAACCCATATTAAGAATGAAAAGCTACATTAAGTATGTGGCCGACTACTGGATAAATCATCCAAACTGCTTAAAACCAGTGGTCAGCCTACCATGGCCGACTATTGGAAATGCAGAAGAATTCTGTATCCAGTAGTCGGCCACCCCTTTAAAAAACAATCGATTCTAACCAGGAATTCGCTCTTTCATTGAAACATTATGTTAGACATTCCATTTAGATGAAAATCACTCAAATTTACAGTAGAATTAAATTAATAAGTGTAATTAGCCATTTTAGGAAGACGTGTCCTCTTAGCTGAAAAATAAGCAGAATCGCAATCTTGGATGACGGGCACACCATTCAAAATGAAATGACTCATTACTAATTCAAAAAAAGTACCCAAAACTTAACTGCCACTGGTTGATGATTGAGGATAGGTACATGAATGTGTGAATGCGCCATATCTGATTTTGAATTAAAAATGTACTATTTATGAGGAGTTTTATGTCATTGTGGCCGACTACTGGAGACTGGCCGACTACTGGAGCACTTACCCTATACAGGCTTCGAATTTTAGGAGACAAGACGAAGCCCTTGCTTCCTCCACCATCCCCCTCCATAGGTTTTTCGTAAGAGAAAAATTCACTCTTACTTTTCCTACGAATTGTAGATGTGTCATTCCGACGAAAATGGTACAAATCATTTCCAAGACTTTAGAAATTTTTTGAATCAGTTTTAATAATTACCACTCATTAAGTGTTTTTTTTATTGGTTCTCTATTTAATTTTGTGCCATCAAGTATCAATTGATTAGGTATAATCCATTTAGAAATGACACAAAAAAAATTGTCTTTGTCAGAAGAAGGAGAAAATAACGTATCCCAGCTTCAAATTGCTAGAATTTTAAATGTGATTTAAAATTAAACTGAAATGTAACAAAATAAATGACACTGCACAGCACAAAATATGTTTCTGACACTATTTCTGCAGATTATTATGCAAATGAAAAAAAATTTCCCCAAAAAGCACTATTATTTATTCATGTTCCTAGATTTTCTTTGTTTCAAATTGTCTACTCTGTTATATGCCTTTTGGAAATAAAATAAACAATTGCATTCAATCTGATATATTTTTAAAAAAAATATAGGTAGTATAACTGCCGTGACTCGCTTGATACATTGAATTATGTAGTCAACAACCAGGGTGAGCCTAATTCTTTTCTTATGATAGTTAATTGAACTGTTGGATGTCCACTCTGTTAGAGTCGATTTCATGATGAAAAAAAATAAATTTTTTCTTGAAATTGCAGACAGACTTATAGTTTTAGGCTGTTTATTGCACTTTATGCTTGTTCTGTGATTCTAACTTTTCTTTGTGATTATACAGATATTTTTAAAGGCTTATTTGTCCACTCTGTTAAACAAAGTGATCAAAATGTTTAAAATCCTTTCATAAATGAGTCATGTACTAGTTATTTACACTTCATTATACACAAATAAATGGAAACTCAATAAAAAAATATGATTAGTTGGTGGAAATTAATTAAAAATATAACCCTAAGTAAAGAGTTTCGGACATGATTTGTACCATTTTCGTCGGAATGACACAGATACAATATTCATTCAAACTTTTTTTCTTCTATTACCAGTCGCCAGCAGGGCAGACTTAGACTTAACAGTGGGGCCTAAACTTTTACTGACCCCTTTTACAACCTTACATTTGGACAAACCAGCTCCCTTATGCAACCTTATTTTTATCGCGAAGGCATCAAAAACCTAAAGCTGCCAATGGGTTTGTTTTAGTTTTGGAGCTGTGACTTTTTGCTTCTATCTTCGAGGTAATTACACTGATACGTAATTTTTGGATAAAAGTTAAGAAACACAAAATTTTCTGCACGTTTGATTAGCCTGTGCCATTCTAAACCTGTATAAACGTGAGCGACTACATCAGTTTAATGAGAAAGTTAAAAAAAAATAAAATAAGGCTAATTTACTTTGAAACCAGTGAATCAATTTTGTAATTTACTGGACAATTCCGCTAATTTAAATAATATAACAAAAATGAAGTAATACACCATTTTTTTGAAAAGTAAAATTAAAATGAAATAAATTAAGCTGGTTTGTCCATACTTCTATCAGTAAAGCTGTGACGTTTTGAGATATTTCATAATAAATACATCACTATGACAACATTAAGCAATTGGTTTCTCTGCTTAGGTAAAATATCAACTTATGGCTTAGTAGAGTACTTAGGCAAGTAAAAGAAAGCAGCTAGGTTCCACCGATGGATGCCCCTGGCATTGGAAAAAGCGCGACACTGCAAAGCCAGCAGCAGATTCTTATGAAGTTCTGCAGACGACAGTTTTTCAAAAAAAAAAAAATTCCATTTCTATAAATGTGTTTATCAAATTAAAAATATACTATGGGAATGCATGCAACTCATGAATGACCTTGGCTCTGATTAAAAAAAATTCTCATACATTTTATTATGATATCGACATTGAAGAATTAAGTTAATATATTATAAACCAGCTGACCCATGCAAAGCATTCGCACTTGATAGAGGAAATGCAAAATCCTGTTCTTTTAAAGTAGTTTTTTGAATAATAAGTAAAACTGAAAGATTTGGGAGACGAAAGGATCATGCAACAACCCTAATTTAGAGCAATTTAGGCACTAAGTTTTATTTTTGGCAGCTTTTTCGTTTTGTCCTTAAGTAAGCGCACTAAATTAGTCTAATAAGATCTATTTTTTACTGTACCAAGTTTCATTTGCTTATATGTGTGTCTGGATTGTATTTTCAAAAAATGTAACAACCCTTTAATTCACCAAACATTTCAATTACAATTTACTTATTGTTTCCTGACAGCGGTGAAAAATCTTTACTGCGATGTCTTACTTTTGAAGCTTGATGCATTATTTCGGATATTATAGTGTATCCCCCACCCTCAAAGAAGTCCTCTTGAGAAATAATATATACGATGGAAAGTTGGATTAGAATTCTGGTAGAGACGCTCTACCAAATACGCCAATGAGTCTACATTTCTAGATGCTATTTACTAAAGTAATGCGGCATAAAAACAGTTAAACTTTTTTGAAACTGGTTGTCACAACAAGCTTTTAAAGTGAGGGGTTAATCACGGAATTTGACAAAGAAAAAAGATTGGCATGGTATCAGAGAACAGGCAAGATAAATATATCAGATTTTTCTCCATTAACACAAAAACAGAAATGTTTACGTAATGCACCTCATAGAAATTCCTTGGCAAGCAATGAAGCCAAAACTTCTAAATGCAGTCAACAATGCTTGCATTCCAGAAAAAATACAAGTGGTGCAAGAGTTCAACATCAGTTTCTAAATTCTATAAGATAGTTGTATACATGCAGAAAAAAATGAGAAACAAAATATGGATGAGATTGTTATATGAGTATATTATTTAACCCTTTCTGGACAACATTGTTTTCACCTAAGGAAACAATTTTTTCCCTTCCAATACTCAAGAGAGACAATAGGAAGCACACTTATTTTTTAAAAACTTACTGCTGCCGGCAGATTCGAATGTGTCAAAAGTATCACAATGTTCTATTGTGGAATAAATCACTTAAAACCGAGGCAAAATGATTCTGGAGGTATGTGCCGAATTCGGCACACCTGACGTTAAAGGGTTAAAATTTCTATTTTTTTTTACAAAATCGTAATGCAAATATTTCATTTGAACAGCAAGCAGAAGAAAGAATAATGCTTAATCATCCTCCAGATAACAAAATCCAAAAAAAAATTTTAAAGCAGTTACACGTTCAAAATAATTTTAGCCAATTCTTCTAATTTTTACCATGTTTTAAAGAAAACGGTATTCCTATTTTTAAATTGTTTACACTACTACATTTTATTAGATTTAAGAGTAGCAAATTATTTCCATGCATGAAATGTTGATGAGTTATAACAAGTATTATAACTTAATAAAGGGAGAAAAATAGTAATTGGTTGTTTCACATGCTTTTAGACTGTTACGTTGAAGATATTTCCAACATACCATTTATCTAGATGTTCACTTTGCAATCAAGTATTTTTTTAATGAAATATTATCTCAGATTCCTTTATACATAAAAAAGAAAACAATTTGTTGACAACATTATTTTCTCAAAAATTGAATCAATAACAATTAACACATTTAGAGATACTGCCAATTTAAATAGTAACACAAAGCTTTATTATGTGAAAAATTAGTATGTAATTAATATTGATGAAAATTTTACATTGACTTGACACGAAAAAAGATGTTACAGGTGAAAATTGTATAACATTACAATTTTTACAAAACAGTACAAGAGACAGCAATGATAAACAAACAGTTAACAGAAATATTAAGAGTAGCTTATCAAGCACTATTTTTTTGCAATTACTTTTAACAAATATTTTTGAAGACTGTCTCTTTGTCTTTCAAGTTTTTCGGCGAGTAAGGTTAAACTTTTGTTCTCAGTAATGAGTTCTTCAAGCTTTACAGCCATTTCTCCATCTTTTACCTTACGAATCTTTCGTGATCGCTGAGATGCTATATTGTTTTTTCGCCGCATTTCAAGATACTTTTGTCGGGCTAGTTTAGGTGAGATTTTACTAGTCCTGTCATTTTCACATGGATTTGAACTATTTACAGAGATGGATGAAATATTACTATCCTCAGAAATGGATTGTATCGAGTCAATTTTTGCAGAAATCCGCTCAGTGCAGATGGAAGGCTCGTTTGCTGCAGAACTGCCACATGTTGAAACCTGTGAAAAACCAATGAAAATAAATACTATGATGTGGGAGACATACACATGCACGTAAATTCATCCTTTATTTTCAATGAAATTGCTGAAATCTATATGAGACAAATAGGTAAAGTATTTTCCGGGTTTTTTTTTTTGTGGGTTTGTTTGCTTAGTACAGGGTTCATACTCATTTTTAAAAATAAAAATTAAGGACTTTTGAAGGACTCCCAAATTTTTTTAAGGACTCCCGTAGGAAAATATTTAAATCTCTGCATCAATAAGTCAGCAATATAGAATCCTAAATTTTATAAAAATTATATTTACATTATCTTAATACTGTGTTCTTATACACAAATGAAATTTTTTGAAATAAAAATACTTAAGAAAAAACATTTCATTTATTGTAATAAAAAACTTTAAAAATAATGCAACAATTGCTCAACTTTTGAAACTTATTTTGTGTTCATTTTTTTGAACAATATTATTTAGTTCAGTGTCCTTCTCACAGACACTTTTACTAATTGCATTTGCTTTAATTAATTTCTGAACATCCTGTTCTTTTGCCCTTCACCACAGAGATTATCAGCAAAATTTTTTAAAGTTTTTAACATTGATTTCTAAAGCACTTATTCATCCTGCTACTTTCAAAACTTAAACTCCACAACACACATACATCTCTTCCTTGATCACCCAGGTATAAACAGAGAACTCAGCAGTTGTTAGGCGTCTGTTGAAGTTACTGAGCTGTATAACAAAGTGGAGTTGTACAGCATGGGTATAATGGGCAAAGAGGAGCCTTGGATACTCCATACATGCCAACATGTCTACTTAGAAAATCTTACAATTTTCCCTACAAAACCGTGCTAAGACAAGAGCCTATTTCTTGATGAAAATCAGATATTAAATAAGTTATTGTAATTATATCACTATCACTTTTCTGTAGTTATCTTTTATTTAATTTACCTTTTAACTTTTCTTTAGATTTTCAATTGAATAAATTCATTTCAGTTATACAATTTTCTGTGAAGTACCGTAAAATGGGGTTAATCGGAACACTTTTCAGCTTTGATTGCAAAAAAAGCAGTTAAAAGATTTTTTTTTAATTTGATTTTCTGGGTAAAAACTTCGGTCTTGCTTTACTTTTGAACTTCCAAGCAACGACAAAACATTTTGATCAGTTATTATTAAAATATATAGGAAATTATGGGTGTTCCGAATCACCCCGCCGATAGGGGTCAATCGGAACACATGTTAAAATTTTTCTTTTTTTCCATTTAACCTGTAATAGGTCTCACAAACAAGAGTAATGTTGATGGGGGAGAATAAGAAAAGATAATTACTGTCAAATAAAAGTATAATTTCAATACCAGTAAACGTTTATAATTTGTCGAAAATCAAAATAATTTTGAACTTATGAAAAATGAAAAGTAATTTTAAGAAATGCTTTTGAATTGAAATGCAAAGATTTAATATGAATGGAAGTCACTCATTTTGTCCACAAATATATACTTGTCCTTAAAACTAGCAATTGTGACTTGGCTTAAGTTTTTTCATAGCATCTTCTGGGATGAACTCTGCCTTTTCTTTAGTTTCTTGAAATCTCTGGATTTCGGGGATTGTCCTGAAAGATTTTAACGCTTATTCATGACTGTCTGTGTACTGGCCTTTTGCTATGTAAAGTCTATATGACTTTCCCCTGCGTATTTTAAGTAAAAAGAAGTTTCCTGGAGAAGAAATCTTTTGAAATCTGCAACTTTTTGTCATTCTAAGATCTAGGTACTCACGAGAAGGGATAAACAGTAATAACTCCTTGTCCTTGTCTTGATTAGAAGAATTGGGGCTAGAATCTTGATTTTTCAAACAGTTTCCTTCAAATAAGTTTGAATTGGAACAACAGAACAAAGTGTTCCGATTCACCCCCGCAATTTTTTTTCCTATGGCCTTTTTCAGAATTCTTCATTTTTATGACACAACTTATAAAAAATGTAAATTCTAATGAGGTATTCTGTTGTTCAGATACATGTATAATTGAAACATACCACTTATAGTTTTTAAATATAAGAAGGTTTGTTCTTGCATATGAAGTTTTGCAGTCTATGAAAATGTGATGTTTTCTAGCATTCCACGTGCAGCCCTCCTTAGAAGCCAGTATTGTTTCCAGATTGACAAAAGTAATTTTTTCCAACTTCCTATGATCTTGCCTTTCTAAAAAAAAATTAATGACGAAAAATACCCAATAGTATATTTATGAAGAATTTCTTTGTACGGTCGGGAAGTTTTGTTCCGATTGACCCCGCTGTTCCTATACACCCCATTTTACGGTATATGTTGAATATAAGCATGTTGGTAAAGAAAAAAAACATGAATAATAAAAAAATAATTGAAATAAAATAAAGTAGTCTTTGGTAGCCATGTTAAAATAGCTGCCAACTGTCCAATTTTTTAAAACACTTTCAAGATGCAAACGGATTGAAATCTAAACACAGGAAGCAATTTTTCGATGACTATAAATGCTTTTTTTTAATAGATTTATTTATTAATAATAAAAATTAAAAAAAAACGCAATAAGTTAATCTGAGATTGCAATCTGTCAAAATAACTTCCAACCATTAAAAATATTAAAACAGTGACAAGATTGGAGATTGAAACGGCAAATGAATTGAATGATTGAAATGTCAAACAAAAGAAGCGATTTTACGAGAATCGCGGGTAAAATGTAATCATGTAAAAAGAGAAGGAAAAAATTTATAAATTTAAAAAATAAATAATTAAATGTGATAACCTAAGATCGCATGTGCTAATGTAACCTAAATCTTTCGCAAATATTAAAATATTTGCACGATGCAAAAGGATTGCAGTCTCCACCACGCGAACCTGTTTTCCGCTAGGTACGCGTTCAGTGCTGAAATATGACAAAGTTTAGGCTCTCCCTCGCACATTTACACATGTAACGATGAATTTTAAAGAAGCTTAGTAGTTTAAATTTAGTTATAAGGAAAAAAACACTAGAACTGATGAAAAATCTGTAAAAAACGTACGATTCTACACCTTTATTGTACGATCGTACAATATGGCAACAAAAACCTACATTGTACTGCCAAAACGTACAAGTTGGCAGGTATACACTCCTTTTAATACAAGGAGGAAAAACAAAGAAAAAACCTGAAACAGTTTTTTGAAAATTAAGGAAAATTTTCCAAAATTAAGGACTTTTTAAGGGTTTTTTAGGGGCCTTAATTTTGCTTGATAAAATTAAGGGTTTCTTAAGGGTTTTTTAAGGAAGTACGAACCCTGTTAGTATAGTGTTTCGTACTAGCTTAATAACTTCTGTTTAATTATGCTTTTCCTGAATAAAACTTTTTATTGTTTTTAAGTTTTGTTGTCAGCTTTACTGTTTATGCTTATTATATTTTTTTTCCTAACCTTTTCAGACACAAATCATAAACTTTGAAACACAATGAAAAGAGACTATGAATGAGTTTAATTGGTTAAAAAGAAAGAAAAAGGGGAGAGTTCATCTTGGATTTTGAGCACTTGGACTTACTTTCATCTAATGCAACTCCTATTTTTTTTTTTCATCGACACCAAACTCTGAGATCAGCATGGGACCATAAGGACTACTTTGGTAAAAAAGTCTATCTAAATTTTTCAATTTAAAATTACATTAAAAACTAATAATAATCTATCTAAAAATCTATATGAAGTTTTTTAACTTCATTCATAGTACAAAGTTTTCGACTGCTTTTCTTACAAACTTATCTATGTTTCAAAGGAATTTAGAGATTCTGTTCTTGAAGACTAAAAATAAATCACAAAAACCTTTGTTCAGCAGCTGTAAACATTCTGTGTGTGTACATTCATAATATAAACATAAAAATTATGAAAAAGATCTCTGTATGTTTTTAAATTAAAAGGCACCTTGAAGATATATCTTTAAATATTATTCAATATTATGCATGTTCAATCATGTGGATGTGCTTTTTCAGAGTTTACCCCTTCTTGAAGAAACACTGAGGAAAAGAAGGGACTTTTGAACCTTGGGAGAAGGGGCTAGTAGGGGAATTGAGCTTTTTTTGAAAATATTTTTAATAGTCTGAACATGGGTGCAAGTTAGGCCATGCTTCCAAGACGGAAAATATTTGAGACTCCCCCCCCCCCATGCATACCCAAGAAAATAAGCCAAAAAAATACATGAAGGGCCAGGGGAAAAAAGATGAAAGTCACTTTTTCGACAATTTTGAGATATTAGTGCTATGTAGGGGCTATGAAGGATTAATATCATCTGGTAGAACAACAAGTGGGGAAAAAGATGAAAATCGACCGAAATGTGCATGAAAACTCTCTTCACTACAAAGGCGAGTTACGAGAAATCAAACTTTGTTCTTCGTTTTTCTCGAAATCGCTTTTTGGCCACTTTCATCTTTCTCCCCCCCCCTGGCTCTTCACATATATTGTTCATTAAATTATCCAAATTTGGGGGGGGGGGGGTCTTAATTTTACTTTTAGCAGCAAGATCATAGTTTTAAGTATAGTAATCGAGAGGGGGGGGGGGGAGATTTGTCGAGACTTTAGTTCAAAAAACCTATTTTTAGACGAGGTTTAGTGTTATTAGGATAAGGTGGGGCAATTTTTGACGATGTTAGAGGAGGAGGCACTGAAAATGAAATCCTACAAATGAAAGTGTAAGTTATATTTGATGAAGTGAAGGGAATGGATGGGGTTGAAGAGAATTCAGGGGTCAATCCAGGATATTTGACCAAGGTCCTGTTTTTGGAATTTTGTGAAAACTAATTCCTAATTTTATGAAAAATAGTTACGGCAAAAAATATTCCCAATCGTTCCATAAACTCTGATTTCTGTGAAGAGTCAGTTTTAAGTGTGGGATTTTTGCAAGAGGTCCATTTTTGAGTGACTGAATTTTGTGAAGAATCCCTTTTTGAGTTTCTGAACTTCGTGAAGGGTACTTTTTTGAGTGACTGAATTTTGTGAAGGGTCCTTTAACGGACCTAATTTCTCTCTAGATTGACCCCTGGAATCAATACCGACAAATGAATTATGCCATTGCAGTTCGTTTATTCAGAAAGAGAAAGAAAGGCTTCGATACAAATAGTTTTGGATTGGAATAATGATTAAAATGTACTTTTAATTACGTACTTGCATTATTTAAACTAAGTATCAAAAGAAAGGAATAGGAAGACAATAGTCAAATTATTATTAACAACATTCAATCAATAAGTTATAAAAAGTAGGGGAATGTAGGGCAAAGTGAAAAGGCTAAAATTTTTAGTTTGCAGCGCCGCCTATGTAGCAATATTTTATTAAAGTTCCTAAACATACAGTTCATTCCTGTTAACAAATAGATAGATCTAAAGATTAATGAAAAAAATTATACAAGTCATTTTCAAATTTTATACACTTATTTTAATATTCGTGGTTTTTCAAAAATATTTTTTGTTATAAAATTTTTGCAATTATCGTTTTAAGTACTAATTGAGATCGACTGATGTCCAGTGCAGAACTTATTTAGTTTATTTGCAAGTTTTGATTTTAAATGTTCAATGAAATTTGTCAAGTGCATGCGGGGCAAAGTGAAATAGCTCATTTGGTTTACTTATGCATTCAATTTTTCAAATCACGTACATATTTTTTTTATTAATTAACATTATTTTACTTATTAATTCACTTATTTAATTCATTCATTTACTGATTTTCTTATTTGTTCTATTTTATTTATTCATTTCTTTGACATTAATGAGTTCATTTATTACTTTATATTTTAATTGATAAGTCGTTTATTCAATTATTTACACATCTAATTGATGAAAATTACTGTTAGTCATTCTATAGAAAATTTTTCACTGATAAAATATTGGATCTTTCACTTTGCCCCATGATTTTTTAAGACGGAAAATTTCCACCTTTTCTTGAAGGTACAAAATAACTACCAGAAATGAAAAATAATATTTCAAAGCAATTTGTCCCTCAAAATACATTTATTCTCTATGTACAATAATTTTCGGAACAAATTTAAATGCATTCATTTTGAAATAGGTCAACTATCTTAACTATTTCCTTTTGCCTCACATTCCCTTACTATATAATGCACTGAAATAAGAGTTAGACAAGCAAAATCTATGAACACTTACTTCATTTGCAGAAAGCAGATCTGTATAATATTCCAAGTTCTCGACTGGAGGTGAGAGATGTATCTCAGTTTGGCTTTCAGAACCATTTTGACACATCAAGCCAGATTGCCACAAAAAATTAAAATCGAGAGATTCCATATTTCCTTGGTCTAAAGAGAATGTACTAGGTTGCAAACTAGAAACATTTAAGTCCATCATGGCTGATACTTCACTTCCTTCCATGGTTCTAGTATTTTGCTTCAAAGTCAACTCAAGAGGATCAGTCAAAAGGTTAAGACTGCCAAATGATGCTGAGGAGAAATCTTCACTCTGAAAAGCTGAAATAAGCACTAAATTAGGTCCTAAAAATTCTATGATGGTAATAACATGGTTTTGTGATGTAAAGTACCATTTAATATAAAATATTGAATAAACTTTTGCATTAAAACACATTAATTACATTTCCATGAATATACTTTTAACAATACAGATAAATTATGATTTCAAAAAACTGAATATATCAATATAACTGCAGACTTCCTATAAGTTGAATAAATTGAGAGAAATGATAAATTATGGTGTAAGATACATTTCAAATATAGCTTGGTGTTGGCAACAGTTAATGACTATGGGAATTACAGACGGTGAACAAAATTAACTAGAGTTTGATTTTTGAAATCAAGTTAAGGAGTTTAAATACTTTGCTTTAAAGTTTAAAAGTAATAAAATCTTTAACGTGCAATTTTGATAGAAGGATGAATATTGTTTGACAGCAGTTTTGACCAACATAAAATATATATATATCACAAAATGATTGAACCACAACTTGGAACTAGTTCAAATATTTCTTCCTCAACTTATAATTATTACATATTTATATTTCATAAATGATTTCTATATGTCTGCTTGTAATATACATACCTGTGTTAGCCTGGTTTGAAGTTTCCACCACAGGAAACATATCTTGCCATGTCATATTGGAATTTGCAAGGGGTTCGATCATCGCTTCCAAATTCAGAACCTCCTCCGTCTCCAATGGTAATTGGTCCTCCAGTAGGACATTGCTGGTAATCAAAGAATTGTTTTCGTCCAGAAACGCCAAATCCAACAGATTGAATGGAGTACATTTTGAAGCCTGTGTGGATTCATTACACATAAATACGATATTGGATATTTATAGTTTGCATAAATTTAATAAAAGCTAAAGAACTAGAGCATCGGATAAAAACTTGTTTAAACAGCAATTGTCAACATCAATAAAATGATCACACCAGGGATGGGGAAATCGTGGCCTTCAAGTTTTTAAAAGACTTATCAGTCATACAAAAATTGCTTAATTATGTGCATTAATAAAAATAAGTTTAATAAGAGTTATGACATACATTAGTTATTAAATAAGTATGATTTGAAACAATGGTCTTCCAACTTTGAACTCTTACAGCTGCAAGGTTTCTCGGAAAAGGGGCGGGGACACTTTTGTTATGTGCGATTATAATTGTGAGGCAATTGATTTGTTTCTAGGAAAATTACAATTATGGACTTGAGCGAATAAAAAAATATGTTATGGATAAAAAACAAAGCTGAATATCAAATATTCGGTGGCCGTATAGTAGTAACCCTAAAAGAGTCGACACATAATTTTCAAAAATTAAGATTAATCATTACGATCAATAAAAACAGCCTTGGTGTCTGTTTTTGGAAAGTCTTAAGATTCTTGGTGTATTTTTCGCAAGTTTCAAGCGTTGAAACATGACAACAGTCACTTGAAGTGCTGGGACACTTGGCAGGCAAAACTGTAAAGTTATTTCAACAGATAACTTATAGAAAAACTTTTGTGATGAGAAACAAAGATACGTAATTTGATGTGTGAAATTCGTTAATAAGTTATAGAAGAAAAAGACTATAGGTTCCCTGATAACACAATCTCAAAATTGAGAGTGAATTGCTTTCAACAGTATTCACAGACAGGGATGCAGAGTCTGAGAAAAAATTGACCGACTCCGATTGCTAGATAGGACACCTTTTTTTTTCTTTAATTTACTTTTCCCCCTTATGTTAAAGCAGAAAATGCACTGTGCAAAGATTGAAATACTAGTTCCAATTATGAAAGTTCTGTTCGTAATTATTGTAAACTAACGATGCACCTTGCCTCAAAGCTTAATTTGAAAATCAAATTTTGTAATATTTATAGCAAATAAAAATATATTTTTTTTTTAAACCTGAAGACTGTCTAATTTGAGCATGTTTCAATGTTTAACTAACAGATTCAAATCTGCAATGGCGACTTATGAAACATTTTTGAAAAAAAAAAAAATACTTTATTTTTTATTTCATTTAGCGCACTTTATTTTTTTGCTTAGATTTGATAGTTAGATGGCACTCAAAAAGGCATACATTTTACTTGGCATTAAGAAATTCCAGTTCTGTTATGATGTTGCTAATAAGCAAGAAAATGCAGTGTGTGGATATCATAAGGAAGCTGTTTTGTATAGTCTTATCTGACTGCCCCAAAATGTAGTTTATGAAATTATATTACTGTAAATTAATACTATGATTAAAAGAGCAAATATATTGTTATTTTGATTTGATAACACATAAAAAGCTAACCAGCTCAGTTAGAGCTTACTAAAGAATAAAATTTGCTTTTAAAGATCAAAATGATAAGTTAGCACATATGTAACAACTTGAAGAAAAACACTATTTCAATTTCAGAAAGAAAAAAAAAATATATTACCTCAAATTCTAAGTTACTTTCTTCAAAAAATGAAATTGTTTCTAAGCACCAAACTTAGGAAGAATCTTTCTGGAAAAAATCAATATAAAAAATTACAAACATTATATATCATATGCAGAAATAGAATGAAGCTTTTGCCAGACCAATTCATGTGGTGTGATTAGTTATAATTACATAAATACTGTCCTTTAAGCTATACAATTATATCATAAAACATAAAAAAATTGTATTTAATAAATGATCGCACATGTTGAATGATTGGAACTAGAAACTGTCCAATAATTTGCAGTATATTCTATTTAACTTGAAAGTTCTTTGTGCAACAGCTGTAGCTTCGATTGTTTAATCCCATTTGTCACGGTTATAAAATAAAAAAGCAGGAGAAGCAAAATTAAAAGAAATTGTTACACTTTGGAACCAGATTAAAGTTAGTATAAAATTTTTAATCTTTCCTGTTCTTCGATATAAATTACAGAAACATTAATATATATAACAGCATTTTTGAGTTGACATTGTTTCAAAAGTTAACTTAATAATTAAAAAAAAATATTGATTTATGCTTACTTAATTTTTTAAGATTATTCACTGCAATTTTTTAAACATCTTTCGTCTATCAAGCAAGCACATTGAATTTTCAGGAAACCATTAAATGCAGCAAAATAAATTGGTATTCATTCATGGTAAAAAGTAGATACGAGTAAATAAAAAATGTTATAAAATAGCAATTTTGTAAAACATCTTTTTAAAACATACTGTAAAATTTTTTTGGGTAACAAATGTCTAATTCCATTGCTCTAACAGTCATTAAGTTTTCTAGAATTTCCCAAAAAAATAAACACACAAATAAAAAGGCATGGCTGTACTCTTGACATTCGAAGTTCAGCAACCTTTTAAAAATTCTTTAAAAAGCAGGAACAATCTCTTTGCATTTTTACAAGTCATTTGATCATTAATGTTAAAATTCTATAATATAGCCAACTTTTGCAAGGGGAAAAAAAAAGTTTCAGAGGTGTTGCTCCATTGAACGTTTTTTTGACCCCCCACTTGTGGTGCCACACCAGTGTACCAAGCCTGTGTATCTAAATTTTCTTTAAATTGAAATACCAGCAAACTTCCATGTTCATTACATTAAGAAACTGTTTCTATAATTGAAAAAATCTCGACATGTTGCAATTTTTTTGTGATTCAGAGATTCTTTTTGCACTTCAGGCAGTTCGCCTCATGAAAAATGAAGGTTAGGGGAAGGTTATTCCCTTCCTCAAGTTTATTTTAAGTCCTCATTGTAACCAGTCTTATAGAAAAATCAGTTTCTAGCTATAAATTTTGTAAGTTGGTTATTCTTATTTAGCTTTTTAGCTTCAGTGAAAAATGAATCAAATTACGTAGTGTTTAATAAATTCGTTTTGGACTGTTACATTTCTCTATTATATTGTCGAAAAGAAAATCCCTTCATGCTACAAAGCTGCACTGCAGACGAATAAAAATATTTGAAGGTCATTTCTGATAAAGTTAGCACACTCCTGGGAGCAGAGCAGCATTTATTTTAAGAAATCTGAATGCTGTAGTGAAACTATTGAAATTTTCATAAAACTTTCACTCAAAAACATGCAATTGTAATGGAGTAAGTTTTTTTACAAGCTACGTAAGTACTTTGTAAAAGTTTCACATTTATTATTTTTCATTTAATGCGATTAGCATTACATTAGAATTAAGAGTTTAATATGTCAAAATCAGCTTTCATTTTAATGTTTATTAGTAATCAGCAATGCAAGTACTACTTCGATAAATGGAGGTCTGACTATATGCATCGATTATCACTCAGTAAATGTTATTTTGCAAATGGTTTCAAAGCTCCATTTTTTTTTCTTTTTTGTCGTCTTCGAATTTTTCCAGTAGGTTGGCATTCTATTTCTCTACAATTAAACTATGAAATCATAAGTTGTGATTTTCTTCAATGAGCATTTTGTACCATTCAATTCTATTTCATAATCTAATTTATACATATGAAATTCAAATTTATGAAGGAAAAAACTGAATTTATGAATTTTATACTACGCAACTAGAAAAAATAAAAAAGGTTTTTCACATACGATTATGAAGATTAACAAATTGCTTGTACTAACAAAATAAAGTAGGTTTTGAACGTTCGTCAATGAGATCGCTAATATATTGCTTTAAAAAATGATATGTTAAAAATTTAAACGTCAGATAACATACTTCACTAGTTATATCAAGAATACGTGAAGAAAAAAACACACTACAATCAAATTAAATGCAGAAAAAGAACTCACCTGTCTACACTGGGAAGAAAATTTCTGGTTCCTGATCAGGTATGAAAGACACCACAAGTTGAGTTATGGTATTACTACAAAGTGGTTAACGAAAATTTACGAACCAAGCTGTTTCCAGCCTCGTAGCCTTCGCTTCTACTCCAAATTGCACAACGATATGACATACACGTATTTAAATGCTATAGGATGACATCATTTTTGACCAATCGCAGTGCAGAATGATGATGTCATGCTTATTTTACGTCAGAATGCAATGGCGCGTTATCTATTGTACTTGTGTTGAAAGTTGTCTATTATCTGATCTTATGTATTACTTTCAAATTTCAGCCTCAGCATTTCGAATAATTTTACAGTGGTCAGTGAAGAAATTCATTTTGAACTTATAAAAGAAAGAAAGAAATCATGGGTATTGGCATGAAAAGCACAAGGACAAAAATGTATTGTCAACGAATATTCAGAATCCTTGCAAAAATTGCAAAGTTGGAGATTTTTTTTTTATTTGGGTTGTTTCCTGTACCAAGGAAAAAAAATATAGCAGTGTATTTCTCCCCAACCCCCTTCTTAATTCTAGGTTCAAGCGTGTATTTCCTGTAATGAAAAGCTATTTATAACTAATATTCACCAGACTAATTACGAACAATTAAAGACTTTCAAAAGTTTTCGCGCATAATTCTCGAGCACATATTACATTACTTGCGAAAATACAAATGCCTGATACAGCGGCGTAATCAGGGCGTGGGCTGATGGTGATAGAGCTGCAGCCCCCTCCGAAAATTTCAAAACGAATTTTAAAAATGTAAGAAGTTTTTTTTCTAAATTTCCTTTTTTCTTGAAATCCCAAATGAGAAGCTTTCAGAACAGATAGTTAAGTATAGGACAAAATTAAAAGATATATATATATATATTTTATTTTGACATGTCTATTTTACTGTACGTCATGTTTATGATTATCCTATTAATTCATTTTGTTCATTTTTATTTCAAATCTATGTTTTAGAAATGCCGATTAATATTTTTCAGTCACTGATTCTGTTAAATAAATTTCAGAAAATTGAATTGAAACCCAGTATTTGGAAGAATAGTAAAATAACTGAAAAAATAACATTATTAGAACGTTAATTTGCCAAAATATTGTAAACAAGTGTTTCAGCAACACCTCTTTTAATGAAGAAATTTTTTTAAACCAATATTTATCATTCTCTGTGTCGATCCAAACGCTTTCTTCACAATAATTTTAATGAAATAAAATATTTTTGGAAAAAAAAAATAGAACCGACTTCAGTTGGAAATTGCTCTAAAAAGTAAAAAATAATTTTTTTCTTTGAACATCATCGAAACTACTTTTAAACATAAGTTTTGAAGTCGGCGCAAAAACGATAGGTAAAATGATATTTAACCATATTTTTCCAACATTTTTTCAAAGAAACCATTGAAAATTAAAAGCAGAATATTTGTACCATTACACGAATGTGTGGTAATCAATGAAATGAATCCATTAAAATTTATATTTATAGTTGAATTGTAGTTGCGTATGATTCTATACATTGTTTTTGCACCGACTTCAAAACTTATGTTTAAAAGTAGTTTCGATGGTGTTCAAAGAAAAAAATTATTTTTTACTTTTTAGAGCAATTTCCAACTGAAGTCGGTTCTATTTTTTTTTTTTTCAAAAATATTTTATTTCATTCTTTTTAGTGTAAATGCACTTAAAATAATCAAAATATAGTTAAAAAACCATGCAGCTGTTCAAAAAACTTGCAGATCTGGACTCGATCTCATTCCATCAGGAACTTCATACCGACGCATTTAACCACTTGACCATCGGGTCGCTCATTGAAGTAAGGATTTACGATAGCACATATTGTTTTTAAATATCACGAAATTTTAGTTTTTCGATCAAACTTTTTTTCTAGTGAACAAATATCGTCATATGAATATATGGTACCTAAGTTAACCATCTCTTATCGATTTAAAAAAAATCGTCCAAATCGGTTCAGTAGATCAGATGTTATGTGTGCGAACAAACAGACAGAAAAACATACGCTTTGAATTGAGAACCTCCTCCTTTTTTGAAGTCGGTTAAAAATTGAAAGTAAAAGTAAGTAATTTGAATTGTGGGAGAAGGAGTTAGAGTAAGACTTGGAAAATTGGTGCAAGTTTTTGCTTTTCATGGAAAATAATTTTCAACTAAAGTGGACTCTTTAGCTTTTTTCAAACACCACAAATCAAAATCTTATTTTTTAAAAATGTGTGTCACTATAATGATCGTTCATACCCCCCCCCCCTCGCAGAGCAAAAAAACATTACACAGCAGATTTTTCCCAATAACTCAAGACTCATGGTGTTTGATACATTTTATTTGTTTGTAATGATGTTTTTTAGTCACAACCAATATGAAAATCACAAAAAACAGTTACTTTAATTTTTAACATATATTTATCATCTTCAGAATTTTTGACTTTTAATTTTACCTTGAATTTGACGTAAATGCAAGGTATAAAATACAGAATTTTATAAAGGTACAAAAATTAACATAATATAATTGATTGTGTACATAATTTTTGAAAAAATAATGTAAGTGCCGCAAATAAAAAACCATTTATTGCCACAATCGATTCAAAGCCCCCCAAAATGGCGCAAACGTCCATAAGAAAATTCTACAGCATCGAAGGACCCCATTGCCAATTTTAACAAAGATCCGACCAAAACTGTCATTTTGTACTATAAAAAAATATGGGGTAGATCCCCATGGGGGGATGTACTTGCATAAAGACATTACAATCATTAAAATTATTCAAAAAAAAAAAAAAAAAAAAAACATGCAACTGTTCGAAAAAATCCTTGCAGACCTGGACTCGATCTCATTTCATCAGAAACTTCAGCCTGACGCTCATAACCACTTGACCATCGGGTCGCTCATTGAAGTAAGGATTTACGATAGCACATATTGTTTTAAATGACATGAAATGTTAGTTTTTCGATCATAACTTTTTTTCTAGTGAACAAATATCGTCATATGAGTACATGGTACCTAAGTTACATCATCTCCTATCGATAAAAAAAAAAATTGTCCAAATCGGTTCAGTAGATCAGATGTTATGTGCGAACAAACAAAAAAAAAAAAGTATACGCTTTGAATTGAGAACCTCCTCCTTTTTCGAAGTCGGTTAAAAATGATTTTTAATGATGCATTTTAGTCGACTTAAATAGGCATTGAAGCAGATATTATAGACATTACTTTATTTAGCTATATTTCATGATTTGCTCCCCCGTCTCAAAGAGTCTTGACTCAGCCCCCCCCCCTGAAATGATCTGTCTGCGTACGCCACTGGTGACGTGCATGGTTATCCTATAATTCAATTGCGTTGACATTTTCTCCAAACATGTTTCAGAAACAATGATTAATTCTTGTTCATTCATCTAATTCTGTTAAATAAATTTCAACAAATGTATGATTGAAATCCAATAAAACAAATACCCCGCTTAATCGAATATTTCTTGGAACCGGTGGTATTCGTTTAAGCGGGGCCGACAGTATTAGGAATATAGTAAAATAAATCGCAAAATTAAATAATGTTTGGCTAATAAAGCTCAAACTTGCAAAAATATTGCATGCAGTTGTTTAAGGAACACCGTCTTTCATTAAGAAAATTTTCAAATTTCAATTTTATTATTTTCTGTTTACATCAAAACGCTTTACTTCTCAATAAGAATTATAATAATGATGTTTTTTTAATGATGTATTTTTTCATCTGAAAGTAGCATTAATATCAAAAATTTGAAACATATTTTTTTAGCTGCATTTTATGAAGTGCCCCGCCTCCTCCTCTCAAAGACTCCTCTCAGCCCCCCCCCCCCTGAAATGATTTGTCTGCGTACGCCGCTGGCCTGATATTTCAAATTTGAAGTTGAAGATAACATGGCAGAGGCTCAAGTATGTGTTACGACTGTGCAGTTGAGGAGCGTTATGAAGTTCTTTATTTTTCAAAGAAAGTCGGTAAAGGACATTCACACTGAAATATTAAAAACACTAGGGGATAACAGGACTGTTTTTTCTTTGGAGAAAAAAATTTCATTACCTCCCAAAGTTTTCCTTATTCGTCAAATTTGGGGCCAACATTGCAAAATTACAATTAGGAGCTATTATTTTGAAATTCAAATAAGGTGTGTCAGTGACATTTTTGATTTTCTTCATTTTTTTTAATGTGAAAGTAGGTCATGAGAGGGGAGTCTACTAAAAATTTTTGCTCGCTCGAGAAAAATTCTCAAAGTTTGAAGTTGTGCATTGCTTTTTTAGCAAGATGAGTAAAAAAGCCGCTGTACTATGTCCGGTAATGATAATTCCATAGTTATTTTGGTTGGGGATTGTTGTTTTCTTCAATTAAGTGAAGTATGGTTTTTAACCTGCATTATATCAACCATAAAATATTGTAATACGAAATAAATTTAGCATATACTGAAAATTTATATTATGAAAGAAAATACGTAATATAGAGTTTGTGTGTTAATTTTGTTTAACAGAAGAAGACCCTCATATTTTTCAAATTTTCAAAATTAGTGGTTTTTTGATTGCGTTTAACTCAAAATAACATCACTAGGAAAGAATAATGTGTACAATATTTGCGTATGTGTACAACAACGTAAAAAAGAGAGTTGCACGAAGTCTCTTCTGGTAGTCAATATTTTTTTTTTGCTCATTTTTATGCGTTTTCTCTTTGGCGAAAATCTCTTAGCAAATCCAATATGTATGTCGGATCTGTTGAAACTTTAAGGATATAGGGATAATGTATCTATATGTGCATAGAAGAAGAGAACAAGACTAACAACACTTAATTTTGTTTGAATTTTTAGAATTTTTAGCTTTTTAATGAGAATTAACCTGCTTAATGGAATATTTATTTTGCCAGGAAGAAATATACTAAAAAACGGCATATTCCACTATCCGGTTTTAAAATAATGCGTTACAACAGTTTGGTACAATGGAAATGTATTATATTATGCGGAATATTATTTTAACCTAAATTCTATTAAGCTGAATCGACTGTAACTCAAACGATAAATCATTACTGGGGGATAATTGAATGTACATAATATTAGCTATCAATGACTAGTGATATTGGAAAAGTAAATACTGTAAGGTAGTTTCAGGGGCGCCCTAATGGGAGGTCACAGTGACCGTCTGTGACCCCTCATCCAGAAAAATTAATAGCTCTTAGTTGCTATTTTACAGTGTTGACTACAAATTTGCTGCTTGGTTAGACAAAATATGCCGAACAAGGAAAATTTGGGGAGGTCACAATGACCTCCCGTGAGCTCCCATCAAAGATTCCAGCAAGTATGACCACGGAGTAGATGGTTTATAATATGTTTTTCACGTGTAAACAATGTACCATTTATTATTGTTGCAATCCTATATGGAATGTAACTTGGTAAAAGGGTTAAAATTTAAAAATCAGTCCGGCAGCAAAAAGACTTTTCAGAATGGTGATAAAATTTCACACATGTTAGTTTGAGATCACTTACACCTTTTTAACCCCGTACCCCTGAAACTTTCGAAAGAAATTTTAATTTTTTGTGTGTGACCCACCCTATTATACATACATATATTTAATGGACTAAAATTATTTATATGCTGCCAGATATAATGGAATATTCAACCAAGTTTTCGTCATTTGATAATAGGTTAAACCACAGTTCGCTGCGGAGCCAGTTTAAGTAATGTAATAATGCAGTAAGTAACCGCCCCTAAGCCAGGGCTAAGGCAGAAATATTTTTTGGCTCACTTTGTTCTATAAGAGGATTTCTGCCTCCAGCTCGTTTATTTTCTAATCCATGCTGAAGAGTGCTAAAAAGCACGAAACTGCAGTCCATGGATGGAATAAACGAGTTGGTGGTGTATTTCAAATAATGTAATAATGTTTTTCACGTTTGTAGATGACATTGTATCGTTTCATAGTTGCCTTTATATAAATGTACAGGAAGGACATATAGCACATAATTTTCTCTATCTAAAAAACACAATTTATTGTACAAAACTGAAAAAAACCTTCAGTTGACAAATGCAAATTTAACCATTAGTATCAAAATTTATTGATAATAAATTTACAAAACTCTTCAAGGCAACTGCATATTTAAGCATAATAATAAAAAAATCTTTTAAAAATATGGAGTCCATAAAGAAAGTGCTTGTTTTTTTTTTTTTTTTTGTATTTTATTGACGTACAATAAATGTGCAACGAATACTAAAATTAAGTATTTAAATTAATAAAAGCATGTAAGTATATAACAGCATTATCAGTAAGATTCAATATATAATAAAGTGGCAAATTAAAATAGAAGAACACAGGTTGTCCTTCGTATTGTTTTTAGTAATTATAGTAATACCGTCTGTGCGAAGGAATAAAACAATAAGGAATATTAAGGAATATGAAACTGCTTAAAATTTTCACAAGATGTAATTGAAATGAGGCATTATTTATCAAGTTTAATTACAAGTTATTAATGAATAAGAAACTGTAAGCAACATTGAAATCAAAAAATAAATGATAAAATGCAATTATATTTTCAACTGCAGAAAGTATTTCGTAGACTATAATATTGTATTAAACTTTATTTATTAACGGTATATACAAATAGTTTGATTTAATACAAAAAGGCTAATAGTGCTCTTAATTTACATATGAAAGAAAACTACCTAAAGATATAAAGTAAAAATTTTATTAAATTTTCATTTGAAAAAATAAAATAAGGAAAATATTATTACAGTAAAAATGTATAAAACATACAAATAATTAATTAGCAGGGTTACCTTTTATTTAATTTTTTGTCTGTAACAACAAGGTAAAAAGGTAAATTCTTTAAATTAGTCATAAAAGTTAGTCAAACGTAGTCAACAAATTGAAAACTGTACGTCTAAGTCTTTCTTTTTTGTGGCTTAGTACAGCTTTCCTTATAGGTGGGTGTGGGAAAATAATATTTTCTTAAATTTGAAATGACGCCTCGTACCATTACGCTTGAAAAATTTGTTTTTTCTGCAAGCGCATATTCTCTCAGTTTATAAAAAATGTGGTTCTGATGAAAATTTTAAGCTTGTCTTAGATCATTATCCATTAGTATTATTTATTGATTTCCACTCTTTGGTTTGGTTTAAAACCACTTTGACCTCTAGAACATTTCTAAAAATAGCACAACAACCTTAATGTATCTGAAATAAATGTTTGCAAAAAAAAAAAAAAAAAACTTACTTTTTTTGAAATAAAAAGAGATATTGATAAATTTATGGCAGGATATTTTGCATCCATTTGTAGTTAATATTTCTATCCATAACAATTAATTTGGGTTATACAACGAAAACGGATTTTAATGATTCTGTTAAAGCTTCTTTAATATATACAGAGTTCTCAATATTGATTTCCTTCAAATTTGCATTTTGCAGTACTTGTAGAAGTGCTGTAAGTGCTTCGAGCAATCCTTCGATCACAGCATCGGAAGAGGACAAGGAAGGATTACTTGATTTTATTTGAGATATTGAACTTGCGAGCTGTTGAGCAAAGCTTGCGAAATTGAACCGTTGTCCTTCTTGAGGAAGAGAAGATAGTATAACAGATAATAAAGCTGACACCCGTTTCTCAGCGCTAGCTGAGGAAAGTGTTATAAGAACACTCGGGGATAATATAGCAGATGTTGCAGTTTCTACCGACGTAGCTTCAGCGGAAATTGCTACATGTTCCTCAACTGTGATAGAAACAGAGCCTTCTGATTCCTCTTCTTCAGCAGCTAGAACGCTCCAGGTCAGTAGATTGTTTTCAGACAGTATTTTAGCTGTGGTTTGAGCAATAGTTTGAGCATATACTGCTTCTGATGATCCAAGTGGAACTTGGTTTACAGCACTGACGTATTTGCTAAGAAGACTACTAGATGGTAAAGATGAAAAAGCTGCAAAGGAATGAATGCGCTCTGCTAAAGCAGATAAGAAAGGTCTAACGTTCGCTAAAGACACATCATGTCCGAATATTTTAGACAATTGCGGATTGACTAAAAGTGTGCCATACAAGTGTGCACCAAAAGCAGCTTCAAGGTCTGTCGAACCAGAAACGCGGACATAGCCTTCGTGCAACGGAAGAATGCTTTTGGGCCTTTCTCCAGCTTCTTCTTCTTCGGAAGCTTCAACCTCCTCTTCCAACTCTTCTGCAGCTTCTTCACTCTCTGCGGCCTCTTCCGCTTCGCCCAGCCCTGCTTCGGCCTCTCCTGCAGCATGAGCTCTAACGCCTTCTCCGGCAACTCCTTCTTCTCGCTCTGCCGTTTCTGCTGCGGCTGCAGCCGAAGGTTCTTGAGATGTTGCTTGCAATGCAGCGGCCACTGCGGCATGCAGCTGACCTCCCACGGCAGCAACTGCTTGTGGCGACAACAAATTGTTGGCGGCAAGAGTTTGAGCTGTAGTTGTGGCGAGCACTTGAGCGTAGGCAGCGGGATCCGATCCTGGTGATACTTTTTGGACGGCGCTTATATAGGCAGGTACCAAGGTACTCAATGGGAGTCCTCCGAACTGCGGGAACGAAGTTATGCGTCTCGCCAAAGCAACAATGACTGGCCTGGCTTTAAGAAGAGAGAATGGCGCAGAGAATGCACCAGCGAATGTTGGATCCGAAGCAAGAGCAGAATAAACTCCTCTTCCAAGATTAGCAGCAGCTAGAGAAGCACCTTCAGGAGCAACGTACGGCTTAGATATCTCGGCCGCTACCTCTGCTGAAGAAACCTGTGCTGATATAGCTTGCACAATTTCTTCTGAAAGTTCTTCTAGGGCCTCGGAAATTGCTTCTTCTACTTCAGCTGACGTTGCAGTTATGGCTTCAAACGTGAGTAAGTTCCTTGAGTATAGTTCCTTTGCTGTCGTTTGCGAAATAATTCGGGCATATGTGGTTAATGCAGTTCCAGGTGAAGTATTTGCCAAAGCCTGCGAGTAAGAGGTAAAAAGCTCGTTCAACTGAACTGTGCTAAATTCCGGTATTTTTGTGATGTGACTGGCCAAAGCATTAAGGAAAGCATGTTTATGTTCAAGTGTTGACTGCGAAGAAAAGGCCGACGAAAATGCAGGATTTCCGAGAACTGCATTATAGATCTCCTTCGCGAAAGAGAGTTCAACTGCCGATAATTGAATACCAAGTTCTGCTTCTCCTTCTGAAGCTTCAAACTCCTCTTCCACCTCTTCTGCAGCTTCTTCACTCTCTGTGGCTTCTTCCGCTTCGGCAAGACCTGCTTCGACCTCTCCTTCAGCAGAAGCTCTAACCCCCTCAGCGGCAACTCCTTCTCGCTCTGCTGCGGCTGCAGCCGAAGGTTCTTGAGATGTTGCTTGCAGTGCGGCGGCCAGTGCGGCGTGTAGCTGGGTTCCCACGGCAGCAACTGCTTGCGCGGACAACAAATTGTTGGCGGCAAGAGTTTGAGCTGTTGTTGTGGCAAGCGCTTGAGCGTAAGCAGCGGGATCCGATCCTGGTGATACTTTTTGAACGGCGTTTATATACGCAGGTACCAAGGTACTCAAGGGGAGTCCTCCAAACTGAGGGAACGACGTTATACGTCTGGCCAAAGCAACAATGACTGGTTTGGCTTTTAGGAGAGAGAACGGCGCAGAGAATGCGCCAGCGAATGTCGGATCCGAAACGAGGGCAGAATAAATTCCTCTTCCAAGGTTAGCAGCAGCTGCAGAAGCTCCTGACGGAGCGACATAAGCAGCCGCTTGCGCTGCAGCAGCTTCTGAAATTTCAGTTCCTTCAGTAGTTTCCGCGGCAGTCTCGCCTGCTTCCTCAACGGCAGCAGCCTCTTCGAAGCCTGAAATAACTCCAGCGGATCGAGCTTCCTCGATACCACCAGCAACTGCCGAGAGAGCGGCTGCGGCGAGAGATGCTTCTTGGCCTTCGGTGATCAACCGCCTCCTAGACGCTTCTAAAGCAATACTTCCTGCAACAAGCTGGGCATAACGGGACGCTGCAGCACCTGCTCCAAGGCGACCCAGGCCAGAAGTGAAATCAGCCGTTAAAACAGCAACGGGCAGACGGCTGAACGCTCCAAGTCTGGTGAGAGCAGTTGAAATGTGAGAAAGCGTAGCAGTTGCGGCTTGGGTGCTGAGCCCAGCTCTGAAGGCGGATGTAAATGCGGCATTTGATAGGAGTTGCTGATAAAGGGTGGTTGCAAATCTTAATCCAGATGGCGTTAAACCGGCAGGGGCGACGAATGCTGCTTCTCCCTCCAAACCGGCAGCCTCTTCTGCTTCTTCTTCTTCTTCTTCGGAAGCTTCAACCTCCTCTTCCAACTCTTCTGCAGCTTCTTCACTCTCTGCGGCCTCTTCCGCTTCGCCAAAACCTGCTTCGGCCTCTCCTGCAGCACCAGCTCTAACTGCTTCGCCGGCAACTCCTTCTTCTCGCTCTGCTGCGGCTGCAGCCGAAGGTTGTTGAGATGTTGCTTGCAGTGCGGCGGCCAAAGCGGCGTGCAGCTGGCCTCCCACGGCTGCAACAGCTTGTGGTGACAACAAATTGTTGGCGGCTAGAGTTTGAGCTGTAGTTGTTGCAAGCGCTTGAGCGTACGCAGCGGGATCCGATCCTGGTGCTACTTTTTGAACGGCGTTTATATACGCAGGTACCAAGGTACTCAAGGGGAGTCCTCCAAACTGAGGGAACGACGTTATACGTCTGGCCAAAGCAACAATGACTGGTTTGGCTTTTAGGAGAGAGAACGGCGCAGAGAATGCGCCAGCGAATGTCGGATCCGAAACGAGGGCAGAATAAATTCCTCTTCCAAGGTTAGCAGCAGCTGCAGAAGCTCCTGACGGAGCGACATAAGCAGCCGCTTGCGCTGCAGCAGCTTCTGAAATTTCAGTTCCTTCAGTAGTTTCCGCGGCAGTCTCGCCTGCTTCCTCAACGGCAGCAGCCTCTTCGAAGCCGGAAATAACTCCAGCGGATCTAGCTTCCTCGATACCACCAGCAACTGCCGAGAGAGCGGCTGCGGCGAGAGATGCTTCTTGGCCTTCGGTGATCAACCGCCTCCTAGACGCTTCTAAAGCAATACTTCCTGCAACAAGCTGGGCGTAACGGGACGCTGCAGCACCTGCTCCAAGGCGACCCAGGCCAGAAGTGAAATCAGCCGTTAAAACAGCAACGGGCAGACGGCTGAACGCTCCAAGTCTGGTGAGAGCAGTTGAAATGTGAGAAAGCGTAGCAGTTGCGGCTTGGGTGCTGATGCCAGCTCTAAAGGCGGATGTAAATGCGGCATTTGATAGGAGTTGCTGATAAAGGGTGGTTGCAAATCTTAATCCAGATGGCGTTAAACCGGCAGGGGCGACGAATGCTGCTTCTCCCTCCAAACCGGCAGCCTCTTCTGCTTCTTCTTCTTCTTCTTCGGAAGCTTCAACCTCCTCTTCCAACTCTTCTGCAGCTTCTTCACTCTCTGCGGCCTCTTCCGCTTCGCCAAAACCTGCTTCGGCCTCTCCTGCAGCACCAGCTCTAACTGCTTCGCCGGCAACTCCTTCTTCTCGCTCTGCTGCGGCTGCAGCCGAAGGTTCTTGAGATGTTGCTTGCAGTGCGGCGGCCAGAGCGGCGTGCAGCTGGCCTCCCACGGCAGCAACTGCTTGCGCGGACAACAAATTGTTGGCGGCAAGAGTTTGAGCTGTTGTTGTGGCAAGCGCTTGAGCGTAAGCAGCGGGATCCGATCCTGGTGATACTTTTTGAACGGCGTTTATATAGGCAGGTACCAAGGTACTCAAGGGGAGTCCTCCGAACTGCGGGAACGATGTTATACGTCTGGCCAAAGCAACAATGACTGGTTTGGCTTTTAGGAGAGAGAACGGCGCAGAGAATGCGCCAGCGAATGTCGGATCCGAAACGAGGGCAGAATAAATTCCTCTTCCAAGGTTAGCAGCAGCTGCAGAAGCTCCTGACGGAGCGACATAAGCAGCCGCTTGCGCTGCAGCAGCTTCTGAAATTTCAGTTCCTTCAGTAGTTTCCGCGGCAGTCTCACCTGCTTCCTCAACGGCAGCAGCCTCTTCGAAGCCTGAAATAACTCCAGCGGATCGAGCTTCCTCGATACCACCAGCAACTGCCGAGAGAGCGGCTGCGGCGAGAGATGCTTCTTGGCCTTCGGTGATCAACCGCCTCCTAGACGCTTCTAAAGCAATACTTCCTGCAACAAGCTGGGCATAACGGGACGCTGCAGCACCTGCTCCAAGGCGACCCAGGCCAGAAGTGAAATCAGCCGTTAAAATAGCAACGGGCAGACGGTTGAATGCTCCAAGTCTGGTGAGAGCAGTCGAAATGTGAGAAAGCGTAGCAGTTGCGGCTTCTGTGCTGATGCCAGCTCTAAAGGCGGATGTAAATGCGGCATTTGATAGGAGTTGCTGATAAAGGGTGGTTGCAAATCTTAATCCAGATGGCGTTAAACCGGCAGGGGCGACGAATGCTGCTTCTCCCTCCAAACCGGCAGCCTCTTCTGCTTCTTCTTCTTCTTCTTCGGAAGCTTCAACCTCCTCTTCCAACTCTTCTGCAGCTTCTTCACTCTCTGCGGCCTCTTCCGCTTCGCCAAAACCTGCTTCGGCCTCTCCTGCAGCACCAGCTCTAACTGCTTCGCCGGCAACTCCTTCTTCTCGCTCTGCTGCGGCTGCAGCCGAAGGTTCTTGAGATGTTGCTTGCAGTGCGGCGGCCAGTGCGGCGTGTAGCTGGGTTCCCACGGCAGCAACTGCTTGCGCGGACAACAAATTGTTGGCGGCAAGAGTTTGAGCTGTTGTTGTGGCAAGCGCTTGAGCGTAAGCAGCGGGATCCGATCCTGGTGATACTTTTTGAACGGCGTTTATATAGGCAGGTACCAAGGTACTCAAGGGGAGTCCTCCGAACTGCGGGAACGATGTTATACGTCTGGCCAAAGCAACAATGACTGGTTTGGCTTTTAGGAGAGAGAACGGCGCAGAGAATGCGCCAGCGAATGTCGGATCCGAAACGAGGGCAGAATAAATTCCTCTTCCAAGGTTAGCAGCAGCTGCAGAAGCTCCTGACGGAGCGACATAAGCAGCAGCTTGCCTTGCAGCAGCTTCTGAAATTTCAGTTCCTGTAGTAGTTTCCGCGGCAGTCTCACCTGCATTGGAAATTAAATCTTTGCTTTCCAGTGCAATAGAATTCAATGCATCTTGAATTGTTGAATCTATTGAATTGGATAATGCTGATACTGCTTGGAGTGATAAGAGTTTTTTTGAGCTCATAAACTCAGCAGTTGTCTGTGCAATCGCTTGTGCGTAATTTTGTATCTCCGAATGAGCAGGAACCTCTGCCATTGCTTGTGTGTATCTCGTTGTCAGATCGTTTACAACTACAACCCGAAACTGAGGGATTGAGCAAATGGATGTCGCGAGTGCTGTAAGAAATAACCTCAAATTAGCAAGTGAAAGTGGTTCTTGTAGAAGTAATTCGAATTTAGGGCTCGAAAGGAGAGAGTTAAAAATTTGCTTTCCAAAATTTCTTGCTACAGGTGTAGTTCCTGGTGGCACATTGTATGTAGCTTCTTTAGCTAATTCAGAAGAGGATGAAATACTTTCTTCCTTTCCTATATCTGCATTATATTCTGTAGGTAGTACGCTGGTAGTTGTTGCTGCCGAAAATTCAGAATCTTGATTCGATGCGGTGTTTAAAGCATTGTTAACTGCATTGGGTATCGCTGCCGAAGTTGCTGTTACTGCTTGCCATGTTAGTAAATTATTTTCATAAAATACTAATGCTGTGTCGCTAGCAATTTCTTGAGCATATACGTACGCTTCCGATCCAGATGGTATTGGTGAGACGGCTTCTATATAATTTTCTTCAAGTTCTGCATCACTGATTGCACTAAATCTAGGTATGGAACATATTTCTGCTGCAAGAGCACTAAGATACAGTCTAGCACGCAGAGGAGAAAGAGCTGACACGAAGACTTTTGTAAATCTGTCGTCCGACATCAAAGCGTTGTAGATTTTTTTTGCAAATGCAACAGAAACTGCTGGTGTTTCATCTGCAGCTGTGTATTCAGGTATTGCTGTGTATGAAGTCTGTTTTTGTTGCTGAGAAACTCCTTGACCGAGATTCTTTTCATCAAGTAATTCTTCAGTTTGGGGGGTTTCAGTTGAGATTTGCGAACCCCTTGAATCAGTCGCTGGAGTTTCAGAAACAACATTTCCTGTAATTTCATTACTAAGTTCTTGCGCAGCAGATGTTAACGCACTCGCTAAGGAACTGTTTAATGTGCTCGAAACACTGCTAACAATTTCGGGTGTTAAAAGTCTGTTTTTGTTGAAAATAAATGCTGTAACACGCGCAATTGTTTGCCCATAGACTGTGGCAGCCGATCCGGGGGCAATTCCACTAATTGCTTCTTGATAACTGCTAAGAAGTTCTTCGGGTTTTATTATAGAAAATGAGTTTATCGATATCAAAGCTTTAGCTATGGCTGTTAGGTAAACGTTAACATTTTGTGCATGTAATGGAACCTGGAAAATAGCGGGAAATCGTGGATCAGAAAGGAGAGAAGAATATATTTCTCTTGCAAAATTGATAGCCACTGCTGGGGTACCAGCTGGAGCAGTATATGCCGGAATGTGACTGGAAAGAGCGGAAGATGCAACTTTTGAGTCAGAAATAACTTGCGCATCAGTGCTTGAAACGCTAACATCTGCAGGGGCTATTGATGCAGTTGCAATACCATTACTAATAGCTTCTACAGCTGAAGCAATGTGCTCTGACGAAATTCCATCAGTAAAAACTCCAGCATTTTTCAGAACCTGAGCTGTTGCATTTGCAAATACACGGGCATAATCGGCAATCGTCGCACCTTCTTTTATTTCAGAAACTGCTTGCATATAAGCTTTTACAAGCGCAGAGTATCCAACAGGGGTGAATGCTTTAACAGATGCAACAGATCCAGCAACAGCAGATGCTATAGCATTTATTTTTGCTGGCGTCACATCATCTGCGAAAACTTGATTAAATCCAGGATCATTAATAAGAGATTTGTATAATCCTTCGGTAAGTGGTGATAGTTCAGATTCAGGCTGCTGTGGTGGAGTTGCAACTTGACTTGAGGTACCAGATGCAAGCTGAAATGCACTTGCTAATTTCTCATTGTGTTCTGGAGCGGAAGGCAAATGAACAGTTAAGTCATCACTCTCATCTATACCACTAACTACAGCATGAGCAAACATCCCGATTAACTCTTTAATTTCTTCTATAAAGGCCTCATTAACAGAACCAGTTGTTTCCTTAAACGCTTGGCCTAATGCATCTGCTATAACTTTAGTTTTTAGGTCACTGGATACGTGATCCCCATCATCGTCCTCTATGATAACTAGTTCAGCCATTGCTGATGCAAATGCCATGCATAATGCCTCTATTTTAGCATGTGAAGCCCATTTAGAATTTGACAAGCTTGAAATGGCAAAAGATAAAGCTTGAACAAAATCTTTCATGTCCTCCTCCTCTTGTTCCGGAAAGACACCAGAAGCTACAATGTAATTTACAAAAGAAGTTGCAAAATTCTGAGCTGAATTAATGTTTGAGGTCGTAGAAATTTCTTGACCAGCTATGCTCTGGCCAAAAATGCCATTCCACCGAAAAAAAATTAGGAGAAGAAGCATAGCGGAGCGTGTTAACCAGTCCATGCTTGATTTGGGCTGGCTCTCACTCAACTGCGTACAACTTAAACCTTAAACTCACTTTATATAGTCAATCATTGCTAAGCAAACAAAGTTACATAGTGTTTACCTTTTCTTTTCAAACAAGCATTCTCCGACCGCCACACACAATATCGAACTACAAATAACTTGATGGAAAATGAAGTGTGTTTTTCGATATCTGTTATTGTTAACTTAGAGGAATCCGTATTTCTTTTATGTAGTGGCTTGCAAGGGTTAAGCGTATTGATCCAGGTGCTTATGCTAGTTCGTTTAGATCATCCAGGTACATGCACGAGCAAGCCTCAAATCTTTCTGCTCTATAACAAAAGAGTAAAAAGAAATATTTCTGTGCCAGACCTTATACAGAGTTCCACATCATTATTTAATAACTTCTTTTATTTATTTTATAACTGTAATTTACTAATTCAAAAACTAAACTTGTTTCATTTCATTAAAAAATATGATATAATTACTACTTATTGTATGTCATCTGAGATAGAGTACAGGCTTCATATTTTGATCTCTAAATACGACATATTACGACTAATTAACCCATATACATATATAAATACACTGCTCAAAACAATTAAAGGATATCGTAAGTTTTCTATAACAAAGGTCCGTGGGAATTTTTTTTATATACAGAAAATGGAAGAAAAGAGTTACAAATGCAATTTTTTCACTTTTTAGGCACTAGTGTATGTTAATTTTGAGTTTGACGTCAGAAACGACGCTTTAGTGGTAGCGAATGAAATTTGGATTTATACTTACTAAGAGGTTAAGCAAAAAGCAATGATTTACATGCTGCAAATAATGTGTTTCGATGAGAGCGGTGCCTCAACGAAAACATTTAAGCAAAAAGAAAGCTTGAACAGTTGCTGGTTGGTTATTAAGGGGCCAAACAAAAGTCGAAGTTGCAGCAGCCACTAGAGTTCCACATTGTGTGATTTTCAGGACTTGAAACTGATTTTAAATGACTGATAATGCAGGTTGATGACAAGAGGAAATCCGTAGACGTAAAATAATACAGAATAAAGATTTATACTTAACGTTAGCGACTCAGAGATGCCGAAATATAGATGCCACTTTTCTTTAACAGCACTTCTATTCGGCTACTAGCACCACAATTTGGACTCAAACTCTCCAAAGTTAACTCCACGCTGTAGGTGTGTATATTTATTGTCAATGGTATTTGTTGTCAACAAAAAAAAAAAAAAATCACCTCACCTAGTTGCTGTTATTGTTGTCTTGCGCCAGCTAGGATGCAATTTGTAGTGCGCTGCTTCACTTTTCCAAACATACCGTAATTTGGTGTGAAGTCCGACTTCCACAGTACACACCCATACATATGCTATAGGGACACTTTCATAGGGTAGGCAACTATTCAACTATTCTCAGCACAAAAACACATTCACACAAAGGAAGGACATGGGCAAGAGAAAGAAAGTACATCCATGCTCGAGCCGGGACTCGAACCCGGAACCTCCTCATCTGAGTCAGACTTTTCTGACCAATAGACAAGGTGGCCCAGAGCCTCACCTAGTGAAAGTGGCAATTGTGGTTTAAAGCTACTTAATAGCAATTAATATATATTACAAATTGTATTAAGAGCAAGAATATTAAAAACTGTCATGACTAACGTTATGAAGTGATTCATCTCATCTTAAATTTTCTCCAGAAAATTATCAGCTGTTTTTACGTTATTAAAAAACCAAACCTAGAATGTTTCGTACCAGATTTGAGTTGTTCATTTTTTATGGGTCCTTGAAGGTTGGTGTGCGGCATCAAAAAATAAGCGGATTTATAAGACATGGAAATTGTTATGAGCCAGAACTCCTTCTACAAACAATTTGCCTTTCAAAATTAATTTATGTCTGACGCAAGCATAAGAGCAAATTTGTGAAAAGTCGTTGCCACAAGGTCAACGAAGATCACGTCACAAAAAAGTGGCAATTTTAACGTTTTTTAGCATATTTGAGGTCCAAAAACAACTTGCGCCTTTTAGCTGCCCCGACAAAAATAGTGTCGTTTGAAAGACAAGTATAAGCACTAAGGATGCACCAATTAATCGGCAGTACCGATTAATCTGCCATAATCGGCCACTTTGCCGATTATTAATAATTGGCAAAATCGGCCCGATTAATCGGCTGAAAAATATTTTTCAGACATTATTTTTTAAAGCATACTTTTACTAGGAAACTATGATGCATAATTTTATTAATAGTAATAATAATCCTTACAGTTGATATAAAGTTTTTTTTGAATTAATTCTCCTATTTTGAATAAATATACACAGACAATGATGCAACATTTTTCATGTGGCGATAGTTTTCTCAGCACAGTGCTTTCAGATAACTTCTAATTTTCAAAGAATAAAAGTGTTGAATTAAATTGCTACTAATTACTAAAATATATGAATTAAAAGTACTCCTAAATTGGATTGTTCACCACACACTCCCCCTCCCCTCCTATTTTTATATTTTTTTTCCAATAATATAACTAACAATGTTTTAATAATATTATTGACACTAATATGAAAATCGGTTCTAAAAATTTGATAAAATATTGAAATTATTTTGTGAAAACTAGAAAAATGGAAAAAAACAGTTTTCTTCCAGAAATAAATTATGTACTATTTCGAAATTTGGAATTGTATAAGAGATAAAAAACAGTGATGGTAAAATTGGTAGTAGAAATACAATTATCCTTATCATTAATCGGCTCAGCCGATTAATCGGTAATCGGTAATCGGCCAATTTGCTTATCGGTGCATCCCTAATAAGCACTTTAAAAAAATGTACAAATTATTGAGGCAAGTGGAATGCGCTTTTAGTGACATTAGGCCGAAACACGGAAAATGTCATATTTTACCGATATTCAAGCCGTCGTAACTTCTAATGTCAGCAACACATTGAAATAGTTTTTTTGCCATTATTATGCTCTATTATTTGTTTTATTAAAACAATAAAATCCCTTGAGGCGAGATGCTTCAAAATTTGTTTTAATGTTAAAGGCTACAGTGGACACAAAAAAGGATTTTTTTCAATTATTAATCTTTATGTCTAAAACTTTGTGCGTTTGTATTATTGTATATTTACTTTTTCTAAAGTCATTTAAAAAAAAACAAATAGGTGCAAAAACAATGAATACTTTTTTTTTCATTTAAAATGTAAATTTTTTTAACAAAATTTCAAAATGCTCCATGAGTGATAATTTTTTTTCAAACTTTGAATTTCCACTTAATTTCTAATCATTAGGCATGATTGCATTTATCTATGCATCACATGCAATGTTTATGTGGTAGTTTATCAAAGACGGCTGAAAATGAAAATTTATATGAATTGTTCAACTGAAAATTTTCATTTTCAGCCATCTTTTACAAGCTATCTCATAAAACATTGCATGTAATAGATATATTTATGCAATCATGCCTAATAATTAGAAATTAAGTGGAAATTCAAAGTTTGAAAACAAAATGTCATTCCTTATAGCATTTTGAAATTTTGTTAAATTTTTTTTTATTTTAAAGTTCAAAAAAAGTATTCATTGTTTTTACACCAATTTGTTTTTTTTATGCTTTTAGATGCTGTAAATGTACAATAATACAAGCACACAAAGTTTTAGACATATAGATCAATAATTGAAAGAAACTTTTTTTTTTCCACTGTAGCCTTAAACTTTCAGTTAGGAAATTTTGCTTCTTGATATTACTTATCTTAATTACTGCTTTTTTAGTCACATAGTTGGCAACGTTATTCTGTGACACATATAAGATATTTTTGAAATTCATTAATTTTAAGTATGATATTAATAGCATTAGGGCAATCCCATATCAGATTAATAAAAAAGAATCACAGGCGTGACACTCTCTCAGATTCTTGCTCTTGAAGGAAATCATCACGAATTGTGTATTTGAGAACAAAGTTTTTATCCAAAAATTGTAAAATTGAACCCTCTAAATAAACGTCATAAATGATTATTTTGGTTTTGGCATCAGAGGACATTTGTTGCCCCGAGGAACTTTGAGGGCAATGCATATTTATTCATGTTTATCTGCCAACAAATGTTTCTTTTGGCAGATAAACATGAATGAATTATTGAATATGCTATGATAAATACATAAACACAGTTTTTACATATGCATACACTGTAAAAAATAGATGTTTTTACAGTATAATGCAGCTAATTTTATAGTAACAAACTAAAAATTGATAATTTTACAGTAATAAACAGTAAAATTGTTAGTTTTACACTAAAAAAACTGTAAAAGTGTTGCTTTACAGTAACAAATTGCCAAATTGCTAATTTTACAGTTTATTACTGTGCATTTTAGTTTTAAACTGGAACCTCTGCTGCCAGTACTATACTGTTGTTTTTACAGTATAATACAGCTAATTTCGTGGAAATAAATTTTAAAAATGGTAATTTTACAGTTAATTACTGCAAAACCTCTGCTTCCAGTACTATATTGTAAAAACAAGTTTATTTTTTGCAGTGTAGATGGTTTTCTTTGCTTCTAGTTTTATTTCCCTGAAGAAAAGGAGATTTTCTCAAAGCTTGAGCTTATAAACTAAAATTACAGCTTTACACTAATAAACTGTAACATTTCTAATTTTACAGTTTATTACTGTGCATCTTACAGTTTTGAACTGGAACCGCTGCTGCCAGTATTATACTGTGAAAGCAACTGTTTATTTTTTGCAGTGTACCATCACAGCTGTAGCTTGCATGAGTGCTTCTGGGATTTTGAATTTTCCTTAGGTGACTTTTCCAACTATGAATATGGGCCACAAGGCTCATCAAAGGAGAATAAAATGTCCAATTAAGTTTTATGAGCGAAAATTTCATGTTTTTTTTTTGCTTATTACGAGATAACTTTTTTTTTGAAATACAAGAAGCCCGTATTTGGACCACCTCTTGAAAAATCGTCATTTTACCTCTTTTTGGAATCACATAGTTTCAGAATACTAAAACTTGTGTTTTATTATTATTATTTTAATCGTAACATCACCTTTGGGATTTTTTTTGAAAGTTACTGGCACTAAAATTATCAATTTTAAGTGAACAGGTAAATCGGTAGGTATCTAAATGAAGGGGCAAGTGGAAAAAGGTGATATGGGACAACTTTTTTTAATTTCTAGAAAAAGCTTTCAAAAAAAAAAAAAAAAAAAAGAATCTCTCCATGTGTTAAAAGACTACTACCCCGTTTTACCCGTTGAGAAAAATCCATTAAAAAAATAACACAACATTTTTTTTTAAAGCTTTTCTAGAAATTTCAAAAAATGCCACACATCACCTATACCCACTTGCCCCTTCAAATGAAAGTGATTGTTGCTGTTCTGTCGTGCCAAATAGCCTGGAAATTGGGGTGCGCTGCTTCTTTTTTCCAACTGTTGGGACAGGAGAGAGAAAGTACATCCATCCCTGAGCTGGGACTCGAACCCGGAACCTCCTCATCCGGTCAGTGACACCTTGAATAGTGGCACCTACTGTCAGACTAGAGAAACTCAGGGGGACAAATTGGAAGAAATATTCCAACTTTGCAGCTTTATTTGTTATTTATTTATATTTGTGTGAGATTTTGAAAGAGATTTCGAAAACCTGATATCTTCACAAACGTTTTTATTTCCAAAGTTTTTTTTTCAGCATAGTCATAAACTTATTTTAATTCATTTTAGTAGGTCTGTAAAATTTTCTATCTGTAAAAATTTCTGTACAGAAATGAAGTATGGGTGTTCATTTTCATAAACGTAACTTTGGTTTCTTTTGAATACATTGCATCAGTACACACAATATTTGAAGTGTTTGACGAATATGATTAAGAATTTGGGAGCCCAACTTAACGGTTTGCAAACTGGAATTAAACTGAAGTTTTGCTAATACAGAATTGCACGGATTTTCCACATGTCTAATTATTCAGATAGATCAACAAACATGAATTTTTTCTTACCTTCTTCATTCATTTGAAATGTAGACCGTACAATGTATTACAATGGTGATCAGCTTTATTAGGACAACTGAAAATTGTACAGAAAATAAAACAAAAATGATAAAATAAAGTAATTGATTGAAAGGTATGTATGAAATACTCTTTTTATGCCAGGAACCATTGCAAAATAGTTAATATTTGAAAATTAAAAACAAAGGTGTTTTAATTGTATTTATTTTTGTTTTATATTTAATAAAAAGATGTGACTTTAGAGTCTGGACTAAATTACAAGGTCGATGAACGTTTCAGAATAAAACACTCTAACATTTAATTATTTCCTTCTTCTTCTCAATCACTTTTATAAGTATTAACATCATGAAATTTTTCAGTTCCTTCAGAATGTCCTTGGAAAATTATGTCTGGGCATTTTCGAAAGGGGGCATTACTTATTTTTTGTTTTGATATTAAATGTCATTTTTGTACACTTGGATTTAGATCAGAGCTTCTGGCAGGCCTTTCCAGCAATTTCATGAAATTATCAGCAAACCATGATTTTGAAGCTTACGAAACATGTACTAAAGCATTATTCTGTTGAAACAAATAGTCCCAACTCGTGATAACTAAATGTGCTTCTTATAAAATATTATTGCTCAGTGTGTTAACATAACTTTCAGGAATCATTCTCCCCTTTAAAAAATATATTGGAATACTTCCGTCCATCACAAACCCTAGGCCCGTCATTTCAAAATTGGGGGGGGGGGGGGGGGAGGATGGTTACGTAGGGTTAATTTTTCTAAAAACCAGGCTCACTGTAAAAAATAGATGTTGTTTTTACGATATAATACAGCTAATTTTATAGTAACAAACAATAAAAATTGCTAATTCTTCAATAATAAACTGTAAAATTGCTAATTTTACAGAAATAAACTATAAAATTGCTGCTTTTCAGCAATACACTGTAAAATTGCCAATTTTAGTTTATTACTGTGCATTTTAGTTTTAAACTGGAACCTCTGTTGCCAGTTTTACACTGTAAAAGCAACAGTTGATTTTTTGGAGTGCAAAACCACGCCCACTTTCATGCAAGTATATTAATTTCCCAAAGTCGAAGGGGGAGGGGGTAATTGACCCCTCGACCCCCCTAAATTACGGGCCTGGTGACCTCTTCCCCCAGACCATTATAGAACCACCTTCAAGAGAGCTTTGCTTTAAGCTTTGAGAAAATCTAGTTTTCTTTAGGGAGATCAAAGAAGAACCAAAGAAAACCATCTATACTGCAAAAAATAAACTGTTGTTTTCACAATATAGTACTGGAAGCAGAGGATTTACAGTAATCAACTGTAAAATTACCAATTTTACAGTTTATTACAGTAAAATTCTCTGTATTTTACTATAAAAACAACGGTATAATACTGGCAGCAGAGGTTCCAGTTTAAAACTAAAATGCACAGTAATGAACTAAAATTAGCAGTTTTACAGTTTATTACAGTAAAATTAGCAAATTTACAGTTACTTTCTGTAAAATTACGGGGGTATCTTAATGTATTTTAGCTAGAAGAGGGAATAATCAAATAACTACTAACCAACTTACTCTAGTTATCAAATTAGATGAAAAAACGCAAAAAAAAAAAAAAAAAAATATGCTGTTTTTATTTTTGGACGAACTTTAAATTTGTGCTTCTATTTCGTTTCAACACATTATTCAAAAATTAAGCACCAATATTAAAAAGCTTAATATTTCTTCTTTATTGGGGAAATTAAAAAGCTATCCATATATTTTTCATATATTTTTATATTTCATAGGAGCAATAATTAAAAATAATGGAAAATCTTTATTATTATTACTATTATTTATCTATCAGAACATTCGAAACACTTCGCGCTACTTAAATATTTTTGTAACATTAACTGGCACCTTGATTGAATCATTTTTTTTCAAGCAATTTATAAAAGTAAAAAAAAAAAAAACAAAGGAAAAAAGAGGAAGAAAAGAAACAAAAGAAAGAGAAAGAAGTATCAATTGCAATTATTAGTGAAAAAAATCTTTCATTAATTGGTAAGGAGAAACTGAAATATATGTAAGTTAAAAATAAAAACAATCCGTAAATTAGGCGAGAGAGTATGCTTTCTCCGCACCCTTCATGTATACTAGGAAAAAACATATGTACAGAAAATGAGTAGCGCTTTGATCGAAATAAACTATTTAAATCAAAAGTAAAAAAAATTAAAAAAGGAGGGGGGGGGGGACCCTTTTTTATTACCGTAATTGTAGATTTGGGCATTGTGGTAGGTCATGAATGAATAAATGGCTCGGGTCTAAAAACAGGAAACAACTGAACTGACGATGTATTCTGCAAATACAAAAGCGCAGTCATAGTTCTCAACTAAAATGTTCAAATCTCAAACTTAGATCGTAATTTGATAAAATACTTCCGTTTCGGGCACTGCTTAGTGCTTCTGTGGCTCATTAATTGTTAAAAATAAATAAATGCTATCCCGTTACACAATTGACTAAATTTTAACCATAAAGTAAATTAAATTAAAACCTCCCTTAACGGGCACTCCCAATTAGCGGACACCTCTAATTAGCGGACATTTTTCTGAGTCCCAGCTCCTTAACATAGGCGATTCCATATAGTTCAATCTGAATAGCCGAGAGTTATTTGAACCAAAAAAGTTAATTTTTTTAAGCCTTGACAAAATTTTCAGTTATCTAACAATGTACAAAGTAATTATATTTATAAGTGATTTTTTCATTCCCTTTCTTAAGCACAAATTGCTTTATGAAACCTTTCAAAGGTTCCTTTTCACATTACAATTTATATCTCCATTAAAATCTATTTTGAAACTTTTTTTCATTGTAGTTGCTAGGTGTAAGCAACTTTGTGATAGTTTTTTTAAAACCCAGTCAATTCGTTAGTTCAATGCGAAAGTACAAACCAAAATTAGCATCTATCAGGATTAATATTTAGGAAAAATTGATGTTCTGCTAGAAAATGAGGAAAAAAAGAAAATTACTCGTATACATTGCTAGTCCAAAAATTTCCAAAGTTGGAAACAATCCAGAACTTTAAAGGACAGATAAAATTAGCATCATATCTGAATGTTATGAATTTTATTTTTCGAAGCAAATTAACTGAATAAATCTTTCTTTTGGAAGATGCTGTAGATTAGACCACTCAATTTGCGGACACTTGCTATTAACGGACAAAACTTCCGGTCCCGTAAATGACCGTTGCTCGGAGGTTTTACTGCAGTACCACTTACGACTCACATTTGTTTCCTGTATCACTGGCAATTTAATATTTACAAGACAGCTAATTGTCGCAAGTGAGTTAATATTCGCTTTCAGATTCGTATTTCAGATTTTGTACAATTATTTCTTGAAAATAAATAAATAAATAAAATAAAATAAAATAAATAAATAAATAAAATAAAATAAATAAAATAAATAAATAAATAAAATAAAATAAATAAAATAAAATAAATAAATAAAATGAAATAAATAAAATAAATAAATAAATAAAATAAAATGAATAAATAAAATAAAATAAATAAATAAAATAAAATAAATAAATATAATAAATAAATATAAAGCATTTTGCCTCTCGCATTGACAACAAAATCTGAAGAAAACTGATACCGTGAGACTGAGCTGCAACTTTTTCTTGACGTACTGAAGGTCACTTTAAAAGGATGTGAGCTATGTGAATAAGAGTTTGGTTATCCCGATGCGTCATCCAATGTGCTCACTGCAAATCTTGAAACCCTTTTTTTGACATTTTTGGAACACTGACTCTTATCCCCATTTTTAGAACACGTAGAAGCATACGTTTTAGAACAGATATCAATACACTTCTGAGAACACTTAATGCATTGTTTGAGCACTTTTGGGAACATTTAAGAGCATTTTACTAGCACTTTGCAGTACAGTTTTTTGAACATTTATGCAATGTTTTTCTTTTTCCTAAGCTATGGATTTTTACAGGCTATTTGCGAAATGCGCTCAATCAACTGCAAAGAGATGATATATGTCACCGGGCAGTAGAAGGGCTTCAACCGGACTCCACTCTTTATGAAGACATTCCGCGATGCCAATCGCCGTTAATAAATTGTAAAATATTTCTATTAGTATCAATCTGAAGGATTCTTTAGACTGGTAGTGAAAATGAAAAGTGATCAATATTTTTGCATACTCTAGATAAAGAGTTATGCTTTCGTTTTTTTACACTGATACAGTTATCAAAATGAAAAGCAAATAAATGTTGGTTGCTTTGAGAATAAATGTAATTGGGAATACATCTGGGCACATTTGGGAAGTTATCGCTTCTTTGTTACATATCGCGAATGGGGTGCTGGTTAGATTTAAAGGGCTTAGAACGTATGTTCTAAAACGCTTCGTTTGGGATTCCATATTTAAATGCTGATCATAATATCATAACAACGGTACAATGACATCAGGATAGGGGAGTGAAGTAGTGTCGTGTATTTCCCTTTTAAGTTTCATTTTTTTCTTGAAGGAAAAGAAAAACTGCTCATTAATTGCCTTTTCGTATTTAATGACTATCCGTGTAAAAACACTCAATCATAACTTACCCTTTTTGCTGCACTAACAAAAAAAAAAAATCAACAGCGTTCTTTTACTACCAGTCATTAGAGTTTTCAAATATGATACTAACATAAATCGTGCTGCAATTCATCAGTTTTATTTGGCGTCACGCATGATTGTATAAAGAATGGCCTTCCCGGTTTGAAGACAGCCTACACTGCCAGCTCCTGGTACACGTTGGGGAACAGTTTAGTTCAAAAAGGATTCCAGGTCACCAGAATGTGCACTAAAATTTGTTTTGTTAGGAAGAAAGTACCATGAAACGTCTTCCGAATATGATCTTATTGTGTCCTACTCAGGATATTCGATAAATTTCAATTTGAGAACAGATTGGAACACAATTGGAAGCACTTGTGAAATCATAGCTTTACTGCTTACAAATATAATTTCAACAGCTTCCTTTAACTTCTAGTCACCATAATCTCTCACTATTAATATGTATAGAAACATTATAGTTGATGCCACGAATGTCGTCCAAATTGATGGTCTTCCCTGGCCAAAGACCGATCAATACCTGGCGGCAGATGACAGCTGTCCGTGATACAGTCCTGGTGGCAGTTGACAGCTGTCCGTCATACTGTGCTAAAACGAACAGTAAAAACTAATGGTGTAAGCTAACGAGTGTTCCATAAGCGCTGTAAAAAAGTGTTTTAAAGAAAGGGGCTTGTATCACTGTTTAAAGAAGTTCTTAAATGCGTTTTCAAGAGTGCATGAGCCAAGTATTACACGGAATTAAAAAAATTGTTCGTAAAATAATTATCGAAAGTGTTTTGAGAAATGTACCAAAAAATGTGCTTCAAAGTGTTTTAAAAAGCGGACCAATGTTCGCGTTCAAAATGTGTCCAAAAAGTGTCTGAAGATTTTCAGCATATTGTCCATTGGTTAAAATCTGCCCCTCCCTAAATTGCAATTGGTTTGGCGTAAACATAACTGAAAGATTGAATAACTTTAGAAAAAGACAAATGTTCTACAGGGTGTTCCAAGTCAACCTTCATGACCTCTATTTCCTCAACCGTTCGTCCTAGATGCATACTTCCAATTGCAAATTTGCTCGAAATGAGGTAGAGAGTTAAAATACTGAAAGTTTGAAGCGAAAAAATAATTCAGTCATAAAAATACGAAATCTAACTTTTTATAGGGACTCCGGGTCCCCAAACTTATGTTTCGGAAAAGAATTTCCATTTAAAAATAATACTAACACAAAAAAAAAAAAAACATTTGTTTGATCAAAATTCGCGGAGATATTCGAGTTTTAAATGCGCAGGGCCCGTAAACAAATTGACAAAAGAAAATTTTCGCCCTACCAGAGGAATAACGAGCTGTTAGATTAGGTACGATAATGAAATTTGTTTCGTCCATGTCAGAAAACATTCGCTTCTCATTGTATTCAAAAATAAATACAGATGCTACAAGACTACAAAACATAACAAGACAAGATAAATTATTATACAATTTTATACAAAGATATTAAACACACGAAATATGTGAAATCAAAGAAATAATATACAAAATTAAACACAGAAATTTTACATTGCGTTCTTGCAAATCAAAATAAAAATAAAAACAAAATCTGTGAAAACATTGTGTTAGAAATGAATATCATTTGTTTTAATCGATTGTAATAGCTGCTCAAAATGTTTTCCTTCTACTAAAATACATAGTTGAATACGTGATAAGAATTGTGATTGTACGTTTTGAAGCATTAACAAAAAAAAATTTAAAAAACCCCAGAGGAAAAAATCAAGAGGACTAAAATCTGGGGATCGAGGGGGCCATTCCAAAAGACCTCCATATCCAATGATATTATTACTAAACATACATACTGTTCCTTAGTGTACATCGTAACTTCAAGTCTTAACGAAATGCATCTAGTTAAGCCGATTTTATTCTGCAGTGAAGGGCCTACGTTATTTCAAGCAATGACTATACAGTCGGTAAATTTACATATTCGCGAAATCAGCAAGACATTTTCATTCTTTCTTATTCAATTTTTTTCGTATTTTAATTCCCATGTTAAATAGCTTTTACAATTAAATATATTTTAGGAAAATAAAGACTATTTTGCTATTAAAGAACTCTGAATGGTGCGAATTTCGCGTGTATATGGTCCCCAAAATCACTTGAAATAGCGCTAGTGTAAAGTGGTATAAGTCATAAAGTTTCATGTTTCATTTCTCCATGAGTTTTGATCGCACAATCATTTTTTTTTTTTTTGTGTTAGTATTATTTTTCAATGAAGATTCTTTCCCTAAACATAAGTTTGGGGGCCCGGAGCCCCTATAAAAAGTTAAAATTTTTATTTCTTAACCAATTATTTTTTTCGCTTCAAACTTTCCATATCTTAACTCTCCACCTCATTTCGAGCAATTTTGCAAATAGAAGTATGCATCTAGGATGAACGGTTGAGGAAATAAAGGTCATGCAGGTTAACTTGGAACACCCTGTATAAATGATCCAAAAAAGTGCCATCATGTGTGCTGTAAAGTGTGTAAGAGGATATATGTCAATGCTCAGCCAATGTTCTCAAAAGTGTTCTAACTCATGCAGAGCAAAATACGTATTATGAAAATTGTGAGCTTATGGATGTAGAGACAGCCGACTTTTGTCGGATGTCTGTGCATCCACAGCTCACAATTTTTCTGCATTGAAAAATGCGTTCCTTGTAACGCCGAAACACGTGTTTGCAGTATCCCTGCATATTTGTGCCTTAACGTTGTAACTTACTTTACATTTATTGCACAAAGGTGTTTTTCAAGACCTCATGTTTATGCGTTAAAATTACCCATAAAACCTCTCGATATTTTCTGAGAAAAAAGCAGCTTTTCATGAGATCCTCCAACTTCAGTTCTTTTTTAAACCAAAAAAAGAAAAAAAAAAGTCCAGTCAAAGCTTCATCCATGAACATATAATTTCGCACCAGGCAACGAAGGCTCTCCGAAGTATTTTCTTCAAGAATATCAGCCTATGCACAATGTCATTTTAGTTCTTTGAGTAAATTTATCTATTAAGCCCACTGCTATAAATATGGTTGATGCATCGTGCAGGAATTTCATTATTAAACACAAACAATTCAATGGGGATCATGCATGGTTTTCAAACTCTTTTGAAAACGAAAGCCCAGAAAAACTGAGCAGAATCATACCAATAACACTTACATTAAACCAATGTAAGCATATTTAAAACGAGTTTTAAAAGCGATTAGGCCACGCCTCCTCGGAAAACGAAACTACTGGTTACCATGAGTTTGTGACGTCAATGAACTCTTTTTGCCCTGCGTTTCTTCTACTAGCCTCTGTTATGCTGTACAGTGCGTTACTTTACGATGGCAGATATTGAGGACATGGATCACGGAATCAATGCACTCCTAATATATTAATTTTAAAGCATAGGTTTTACACACTGCAAAGTCATAAAGCCGTTACAAGACGCAAGGCTTTACGGTTTGTTTCTTTTTATACGTTTTTTAAAAGCTATAAAAGAATATTCATTTTAAAAGCACTTCTGGCAAAAAAAGTGGATTTTCATGTTTTGAGACAAATGCTAGACCTGTTAACGGTGGGGTGGGGGGGGGGGGTATTGTAGAAAAGAAGAAGACATTTTTGTAATTTCACGACATGACAAATATTGATAGCATTTTGAACGTCACTCCGAGAAGGATGTCATCCGGTGGAACCCCCTTTCATCAATAATAATGATCATGCGTTGGATGAATTCTACATAATTTAAAACAATGAGGTCATTTTCAATTTGAAAGAAATTAACATGAACAATTTTCACTAGTTGTGAGATACATCTTGGGTTGGTTTCAACCCTACAAGTGTGTGGCTTGGGCTCCCCCCCCCCAACTCTTGGGGCCCCAACATTGGGGCAACTTGGCTCCCCCCCCCCCCCCAACACACAACGCTATCGATGCTCTAAAAATGTATAAAAAAGCTCTTCCAAATATTTCCGCTTTCTTTCCTGTGCCTCCTTTTTAAAATGAATAACAAACCCACGAAAAGAAAAAATAGAAAGGAAAATAAAAATGAAATTAAACTGAAAAGATGAACTGAATAATAAATTAAAGAATGAAAAATTAAGTAGAAATAAACAATAATAAAAACAATAACAATAATGATAAATAATACAATACATTTATGTGCTGCGTAGAGAACTTTACTAACAAAATGTCTTCCTCGTTCCAAAAGAATGTTTTTAAGTGCAGTAGTTCACTTAGTAAAGTACTTTGTATACATGACTTGCTATTTTATGACTGTTAATTTCCTGTACGATTTTTTTAGAAACAAAAGTGAAAGAAATTAGAAATAAAACAAGTGAAGTTTAGAGTTCCATATAATAAACTGATTTTTTTGTGAAATAAAATTGTTTTCAGGAGCAATTTCTTTTAAGTTTAATGAAAACATTTAATCACATTTGAGGACATAAAAAGAATATTGTTGAATAGTTTCGATGAGTAGGTGAAAATGATATGAAATCTCTGATGATCACTACTCTTGCAGGTTGGAATGGAAAAATAATTATTTCACAATGAATTATATTCAATTCCATTTGAATTATTATTCAATTTTAAATCAGCATTTTTGTTGTAAAGTATTTGCATTTTGCTCAGCTTGTAACGTTAAGTGAAAAAGCATTATATAAATCTTAAACATAAAAAGTGCTTTATAACTCACCATACCCTTGGTCTTCGTTTCTATGTTCGTCTTGCTCTTTCTTCACACTTTCATCTTTTTCCTGTTGACTAAATCAGAATTAAGAAAATCCAGTCTCTGAATTTGCCAGAAACTCTTAGTCATATTTGTACTGAAATACATTGTTACAAATTTATGTGAAAGATTTCTCACGGCGGCTGTAACTAAAAATGTGTATTTCTAACAAGCACGTTATTCTAATTTTACTCCTGGTTGTAATATTATTTAGTTGTATAGACATTTGAAGACAATTCGCAAAGAGGAAGAGCAAAATGGATGCGATATTACTACCAGGTGTAATACTCAATAGTAAAAAAAAACGCCTAACTATGGCCCCTCTTTGTTCACTCATATTTCTAATTTCATCTAAATTTTAAAGCTTCTTCAAAGCGACTTTTTACTTACTAATAATTTTAGTGTTGTAATAAAACCAAAAGAATTCTGCTTTTCTTCACAAAAGTACTAGAATGCTTCTGCATTAATTAAGCTTCTGAAAAGTGGGTCTCTGAAAAAACTTACGTTACAGAGCACATGTCAATGATTATAAATGATAGGAAATTCGGTGATATATGATTCAGAATACCCAAGTCCTTTGCATAGTACTATTACGTAATGCTTGAATGTTTACGTATGCTGAAAAAAAAATCATAAAAATCTTATTATTTTATTCACAAAAGTAGTAGACTGTGTTTGAAACTACTAAGCATCGAATAAAGGAAGGGCCATCCCTGCAAAGATTATTAGTACGTCCAAGAAAACGTATTAATGTTTATATGTAGTTGAAGACAATTCAATGACATGATTAAAAATATCCAAATATTTTACCACGTGCCAAATATTTTATATATATCCAAACATTTTACCAAATGCCATAACATTCTATTTAAGTAGTACGGCGAATATATAAGAACGTTCAATAATTTCTCCGTAAAAGTAGTTGAATATTTTCAAATTTATTAAGATTCGGGAAACAAGGAGGAGGCATCCAGACTTACACAATAGAGCCCACCTCAATGTTTATCGGTGAAGAAACTGAAGCAAAATGATTAAAACGCCTAAACCTATTGAAAAGTGTTCCCTAATGTTTAAGGATTTAATTGTAATCGAGCAATTCAAATGTATAAGAGCATTTAATAATTCTTTCAAAAAAGCGGTATACTATTTTCCAATAAATTATGTTAATCGAGAAAAGAAGGAGGAAGTGAGGGCGGGAGGAGTCCCAAAAGAGGTTTACACTATAGAAAATATAGTAGTGACTGTAACTGAGAAATGCTCAGTTCGATGACATGATAAAGATACCGAAATCTCCTAAAAAGTGTCACCTAATGCTGAAACATTTTATATTAGGCTATACAAATCAATGCAAAAGAGCTTTCAGAAATTTATTCACAAAGCTAGACTATTTTTTAATTAAATAATCTTCCTCCAAAAAAGAAAATGGGTCTCTGAGAAAACGTCGAAGTGACGGTAGTTGAAGCAAGTTCGATGACCTGTTCGAAGAGTTTCAAATCATTTGGAAGGTAACCTAATGTTAAAAGCATTTATTGCTAACTAAAGCAATTTTAAACATGGTTCGATGCAGCAAGATTATATTAACAGTGCATTCTGCACTGTAAGTACATGCATCCGTTTTCACTCATCTAAAACACAATTTCTAGACAGCAAAATATATTTTTTATCCTAAAAGAAATATAATTTTACGAGCTTGAGTTCTTACTAGAGTTTCCAATAGAGCACTTCCGGAAATACTAACCAGAGTAATTTGACAAACCAAATTATAATGCCTCGGCCGTGCATTCCTTTGTGTAACATAGTTTCAAATCGATTTTACTAATGGGTTTCTTTTGACTACGTTTCTAAAACGTAAAAATATTTATTATCAAACCTTGTAGAAGTAATTTAATGTCGAAGGCATTTTTATACAATATCAAGCAAATGTCTTTAATAAGAATTGAACTACATGCTTAAAAAATGGCTCAATTTGATACGTCATCTGAGCTCATGAACTTCAAACAATTATTTAAATGATGCGGCTGAATACATTAATATTTATCACTTTTAAAGTATTCCTTACCCAATATTTTTTCTGAAAACTGGGTCCAGTATCACTCTTTTTTCTTAAATCGATTGTTATTTATTTCCTATAAAAAGGTAAGGATTTGTTCTGCTACATTCATAGAAAAACTATTGAACTATAATATCCAGCCCAGATGCAATTTGTATGACAGCTAAGTTCCTTTAGTTTGATAAAAGGCTTTCCTTTAGAAGCTTTATATCGACAAGAAAAGATTTAAATTGTGTTGTCTAATGCGATAAGCAACTGGTATGAGCATTGTAGAATAGTATTCTTTCAAATTTCCTCTGAATCGAACGTTTTTTCGTGGGTCAATGTTTTTCTTAGATCTGCACTTCTACACATTGACTCGACAAACCCACTTATTATACCTTTTTAACTTGTCTGGTTACGAAATGCTTATATAATTTTCTAGGAAATCTATAGCTTTAAGTAGGCTACGAAGATGAGGAATAGCTATCAAAACCTATATCCTTGATAAGATTCTACCCTGAGGGATAGATACTGAACCAGTCTTCTACCATTTGTAGTTCGAGGCTCATTTGATTCTGAATAATTTTAGTCATGAACTCAAACTTTGGAAAATAATTTACGATTAGATGTACTAAATAAGCAACAACACAACAAAGTCTAACTAGCTATCGATTTTTGCCAAGGTGTAGTCTTTCATGCATTTTATTTACCATTTTGAAGCACATTTGATGGTAGCTTAGTTGGTGGTTTTATGCTTAACCTCAAAACAATCAATACACATAAAAGCATCGATTGAAAATTATTTATAATCTGTAGAACTTTTATGTTTTGAGTAATAAATCTTTAAATTCTATTAAAAAGGGAAAAAACACATTCTTGTATGAAACAAAGAAGAGTTTATTCTGATATACTAACCTGAACTGAAACCTTTATTCCTTATCTGTAAGCTTAAAGAGGAAAATGAGAATTTTATCATAAGTCAAGACCATGGTGAAAATCCCTAAAGGCCAGACAGAACAATCTACTTTTCAATAATCTTTGAACAATCCTCAAGAACATGAGTAAACATTACAAGACGGTTAGCAATGTCAATAGTTCTTACTACATGTACGTTAAGGCAAACATCCTTTATGTCAGTCAAAAAGGTGCAACACAAGGTTTTGATAAGTTTGAATGCATGGCTAACAATGTATCAAGACTGCATGGGATATTACATTTTACTTAATACATTTCTGTAATTAATATGTTGTGTACTTCCTTCTGCAGTGTTTCTTTGAGTTGCCATATATGTAATTAAAATTATGTTTACCGTAGATATTTAACCATGTATAGAGTTTCATGTAAAGCAGTATCTTTTGAGCAAAATATTGTTCTAATTTGACGACTTTGTTCTTTGAATCGGAAGTTTCCGCAAAATTATGGTGGACAGAGGAAGTGATATTTTCACATAGTTTAATAGCAAAACTAACGAATAATTACCAAAAAGTAATAATAAAATTTTTGCTAATGTGTTTATTAACCAAGAGTTTATTGAATCTAGACAAAAGATCCTTCTTTACATGAGAAAAAATGGTAAAATATTTGAATAAAATGTTTTTCTTTTCGTTTTTGAATCGGAAAAGTTCTTTCTATTCTTTATTTAGTGATGAAAATAGTTTATAACTCATGTTTTGCTGTTTTAAATATTTCACTGGTGCTTCAAAGCTACATAAAGCATAAGAAAAATACAGCTTTGATGAGAGATTTAGCTTCGATTACGTAGCTACTGATTTTGACCCGTCACCTACTTCATCAACTTCAGTATCGTAGTTTGACTACTGGTCATCACACCTAACGCAATTGTTAAATTCTACTCCCTAGCAATTTCATCTAAAACTGATAACAAAGCGCATTCATTAGAAGTTATTTCAGTTTCATCATTTTCCTTAACAGTAAATGGGAAATCCATTTTTCTGAAAGCAGTTTTAAACTGTTTGCTAAGAAACTTAATTCGAAGAGAGCCTGACAAAATGTAAATTTAGACGGCAATAAACAGAAAAAAACTTTCAGAAATTTTAAAAACTAGACGTTGGTGAAAAATCATTTCCTAAATTCCTTTTATAGCTACAAAGGGAATAAAAACCATGCTTAAGGATTTCTGGAGAAACTCATTAAATCAAGGATACATTTATCATTCAGTAGGAGTTTTTGCCTTAGTTTTCGTTAAGGAGTTAAAATAATTCGTTAAATTAAGGAATTCGATAACATGGCTCTAAATGTATATAAGGATACATGTTTTTCATAAAATCGTTTAAAGCAGTGGTCGGAAATAACGCGCTACAAGTAGCGAAACTATTGTAGTAGCTACATTTTTTAGTAGTTTGTAGTGTAGCGCACTACTTAAAAAAAAAAAGTAGAGTAGTGAGTAGCGCGATACAAAAAAATAGTAGTTTGTAGCAATTTCTGGAAACTACTTTTAAAAATAACTAAATAAATGAAAAAAAAGAAAGCGAAGGACAAAACAAGGTTTAATTGACTCTGACTGATGCAAATCTTTCACGAGTGCAGCAGCGGACGCAATGAGAAATAAGAACCATAACAATATGAGCTGATCCTTAGATACATCATTTTGACGAAATACATTCTATCTGTAGAGAAAAATACAACGCTAAGGAGACACAAATAAGCAGGGATACTGATACTTGCAGTATCCCTGCTTATTTGTGCCTCCTTAACATTGTATTTTTCTCTACATCAATAGCACAAAGGCATTTGTAAACCTTACATTCTATCTGTTTGATGTCATTGGTTTATTTGGCATCATAAATTTTATATTCCTTCGAATAATTTTCATGTTCCTGGCAAGAAATTTAAGAAAGATTGAAGGTTGAATTCATTGAATCTTTCAACTTTTGAATCCTTTCTTGTGGCGAATATTCATAAAAACTAAAAAAAAAAAATCTAAAAAGGACAAATTTTAGCAAAAAAAAAAAAAAAGAAAAAAACGGAACAAAAAAGAAAAGTAACAAATAAATTCAAAGACAATTCCTAATTCTGTTCCATATTCAAATGAGTTAATTTATTAATGTAAACCACTTTTCGAATTTTTTCGGTCAATCCTCAAACGATGTATGTTTTTTATTTATTTATTTTGTTAAAAGTAGCGAAGTAGTGACTTCAATTCAAAAGTAGTTTGTAGTCGCTACATTTAAAAAGAAGTAGTTGTAGTTGTAGTTAACTACATTTTAAAAAAAAGTAGTTGTAGTTGTAGTTAACTACATTTATAACAAAGAAGTTGTAGTTCGCTACAAAAGAAATGTAGTTTTCCAACCACTGGTTTAAAGCAATAATAGTAATCTAATTCAGATGCGGCCAGATGGATGTTGATGCGGCCAGATTAAAAATAAATGCAGCGAAGTAGATTTTATATTCACAATGGCTAAATTTAAATGTATTGAATTCAGATCAAGTTTGGTAGGGGTGCAACGAGGGGTAGGTGGGTTGGTAGTCAACCCCTAGAAACCCTTAGTTTTAACATATACTGTCATTCATAACGTGATAAATTTGGGTGATCCGCCAGTATTTAACTACCAGCCAGTAATTGACCACTGGAGCAAGAAATGTAAAAAAAAAGAAATATGTACATATTTTTAATCTGATAGCTAAAAAAAATCTCTAGCCTTGTGTAAAATGCTCTGTTATAACTTATAGGTGTATCTAAAGTTTGATTGGAGGTTAAACTGGAACGCGTTTACAAAGAAACCTAAAAAGTTTGAAAAGTGTCACTACACTGTTAAAACTACAGGTTACACATGTCACCTTTTAGAGTGAAACGTTGTAGCACCAGCGGCACCCCTCACCCTTAAAGTGGGCAACTTGACTTCCTATGGCATCCTGTGGCACGTTGCGGATTCCTTATGGGGCAGCATGGCTCCCCTAAGGAGCCATAAGAGCCCAAATGGCACTTCCAAGGGTGCCATAGGGAGTCACGTGGCCCCGTTCAGGGGTACCGCTAATGATACGTCGCTTCAGCCTTAAGGGGCCATGTGCAACCCGTAGTTTTAACAGTGCAGTAAAGAAGTACTGAAGCGAAAAAACTACCAGCGAGAGGTGTTATGAGACGAAATGTTTTGTATTGCAAGAGGTTAAATTTAATTCTGCCGGTTTATTTATTGAATTATGCAGCATGTTTGTTTTAAGCAAGTAAAAATAATTTATACTGGAATTAAGGAGGGGGACGAGGGCAACTACAAGTCGTCTAAAATGCTATCATTGCCATAATTGAATCCTTTATTTCAGAAACAATTCAAGCGAGAAATTCATTTTTTGAGAGAGAGAGAGAGATAGAAACAAGAAAAACTGTCTTGCTGCAGATTACGTTTTTATAAAGGTTACTTTATATTTTGCTTAAAGGAGACCTTTATTTCTGGCGCAGTATAAGCCTGTTGTGGCTCTTGCGACATAAAAACCAATAAAATCAACCAACCAATCAGACAAAAAAGGGAAATTTTGGCAGTGACATTTTTTGATTTTCCTCATTTTTCTTATATGTGAAAGTAGGTCATGAGAAGTAAACATTCTGAAGTGTTTAGTCCCCCAAACGTTTTTTTCTCTCTAAAAATTTGATGTTTTAAAGCTCTTTTTTGGTAAAACGACTGTAAGATGCATTTCGCTGTTGTTTTTACAGAAACACCACCTCAAGGTTATGTTTACATTTATTAATTGTACAGTGTCTGGTTCTGAGGACCCCGTAGTTATTTGGGTTGTAGCTTTCTTTAGTTAAGTGGCCCCAAAGTATGGTTTTTAGTCCATTTTTGCTCGACTTTAAACTATGTTATTTCCCCAAAAAAGCAACCCCAGAATTTTTTTCAACATATACTGAAAATTCATACTATGATGAGAATATGAGGTACGAAAATTGTTTAATATTTCATTGCTTTGAAGAGAAAAAGATTTTGATATTTTTCAAATTTTCAAAATTTGTTTTTTTTTTATCGCATTTAACTCAAAACAGCAACCATGGAAAAAATAACTTATGGATTATGAAACCTACATATGTGTAGAATAACGTACAAAATAAAGCAGCGTGGGGTCTCTTCTAGTTTTCAAGAATTTTTTTTTTTCTATAGCTCCTTTTAATGCGTTTTTCTCATAGTAAAATATGTCCATCAAGTAGGTCGGATCTGCTGAAACTTTAAGTATATAATAATAATGTATATAAATTTGTATAGAGAAAGAAAAAAAGACTAAAAACACTTAATTTTGTCTAAATTTTTATAATTTTCAGTTTTTAATTATTAATTGAATCACAATTATAATAAACAATTATAACTGAAAAAACGATAAATCATTACTAAGAGAACAATTGAATGTACATTTTACTAGCTTTGGAACATTGGAAAAAGTAAATTTGGTGAGGTATCTTCAGAGGTATTCTAGTGGGGGGTCGCAGAACCTCCCAAAAAAATTCATTTTCGAAAAATTTTGCTGACTATTCGGCAAATTTGGAAACAGTATTGTATCATTGAGATTTTTTAATGATAAATTTTCTGCATGTGTGCTTGATCGTATTTTGTAAAAATTTAAGCTCGCGTTTCCATGAGTATCTTATACTTCTCAAAAAGATGTTCTTAATTTGCCAAAGAAATTTCCTAAGTTTTCCGAATGATGAAATACGATCGGGCCCAGTGGCGTACGCAGACAAATCATTTCAGGGGGAGCTGAGTCAAGACTCTTTGAGAGTGGGAGGGGGAAGCACTTCATGAGATGCAGCTAAGAAAAGTAAATGTCTCGAATTTCTGCTTTAAGTCGACAAAAATACATCATAAAAAAAAAACTTTTTTGCCATTAAAATTATTGGTAAGAAAGCATTTTGATAGACAAAGAGAGTGGTTAAATTTAAATTTAAAAAAAATCGTGAAATTTCTTCATTGAAAGAGCTGTTGAGAAATACTTGTTTGCAATATTTTGGCAAATTTAAGCTCTAATAATGTTAATTTTGCAGTTTATTTTACTATTGTTCCCCGTAATGGGTTTCAATTCAATTTGATGAAATTTATTTAACAGAATTAGATGACTAAAGACATTAATAGTTATTTCTAAAACATAGATTTGCAATAAAAATGAACGAAACGGAATAATAGGATAATCATAAACATGACGTACAGTAAAATAGACATGTCAAAGCAACAAAAATCTTTCTTTTAATTTTTTCCTATGCTTAATTATCTGTTCTGAAAGCTTTTCTCATTTTGGGGTTTCAAAAAAAAAAAAAAAAGAAATTTAGAGGAAAAAAAATCTTAGCTTACATTTTAAAAATTTGTTTTGAAAATTTCGGAGGCGGCTGCAGCCCTATCAGTCAACCCTCTGAGTACGCCCACTGATCGGGCCCACATGTAAAAAATAAATAAAAAGAAAATTTCAGCTTTGCAATATTGTTTCCAAAGTTGTCGAATCTTCGGAAAAACTTTTCGAATATTAAAATTTTCAGGAGGTCACAGTGACCTCCTTTGAACTCAGATCGGGAATTCTCTAAGAATACCTCACAGTAATTACTTAATTTCCTATACTTTCACTCATTGCCAGATAGTACTATGCAATTTCATTAATTCCCTCAGTAATGTTTTATAGTTTTTTGAGTTAATTGCAATAAAAAGCTAAAAGTTCTAAAAATTCAGACAAAATTAAGTGTGGTGAGTCTTTTTCTTTCTCTATGCTCACATCTATACATTATTATGATATCCTTTGAGTTTTAGCAGACCTAACCCACATACTGGACACATTTTGCTACGAGAAAGCGTATCAAAATGAGCTACATTTTTTCTTCTTTAAAACAAGAAGAGACCCTAGGCAGCTTTCTTTTTTACGTTGTTTTACACATATGCAGGTATCATATAATATAAAAAAATGATCATAATGTGTAGAAAATAAATAAATTGAAAATTCCTTTTGTTGCAATATTGTTTCCGAATTTGCCGAATCGTCAGCAAAAATTTTTGAATATGAAAATTTTCAGGAGGTCACAGATCTCCCACTAGAATACCTCTGAAGATGAGTCACCGAATTTACTTTGTCCAATATTTCAAAGTTAGTAATATGTACATTAAACTGTTCTCTTAGTAACGATTTATCGCTTTTTGAATTAATTGCAATTTAAAAACTAAAAATTAAAATAATTTAGACAAAATCAAGTGTTTTTAGTCTTATTCTCTTTCTCTATACAAATTTATATACATTATTACTACATATACTAAAAGTTTCAGCAGATCTGATCTACTTGATGGACATATTTTACTATGAGAAACAAACATTGAAAGGAGCTACAAATATATATATTTTCTTGAAAACTAGAAAAGACCCCCACGTTTTTCTCTTTTTTACCTTATTCTACGCATCTGTAGGTTCTATAATCCATAAAAGTATTTTTTTCCCAGGGTAGCTGTTTTGAGTTAAATGCTATCAAAAAGCCAAAAATTTTGAAAATTTGAAAAATACCAAAGTCTTTTTCTCTTCAAAGCAATGAAATATTAAACAATTTTTGTACCTCATATTTTCTTCATAGTATGAATTTTCAGTACATGTTAAAAAAATTTCAGGGGTTGTTTTTTGGGGGAAATAACTCAGTTTAAAGTCGAGTGAAAATGGACTAAACGCCGAACTTTGCGGTCGCTTAACTAAAGAAACCAACAACCCCTAACCCAAATAACTATAGGGTCCTCATAAACAGACACTGTACAGTGTACAATCAATAAATGCAAACAACCTTGAGGTGGTGTTTCTGTAAAAAATTACAGCGCACTGAAATGCGTCTTTCAGTCGGTTTACCAAAAAAGCGATGCAAATAAACAAACTTTGGGAATTTTTACAGAACGAACAATTTTTTTTTTTGGGGGGGGGGGTAAAAACTTGAGAATGTTCACTTCTCACGACCTACTTTCACATATAAAAAAATGAGAAAAATTAAAAAATGTCACTGCCTCACCTTGTCTGCATTTCAAAATAATGGCTCTTAAGACTTTGACTGGTTTCTGCAGTAAACAAGCTGTTTCAATATATTTTTAAAGCTTTGCTCTAATATTTACTCAGAATATTTTTTGATTAGCACTAAGCTATAACATTATTTTATAGTGCTGGTTCTTTCTGTGTTAGTTAGTGGCAATACTCGTCTTTGAAAAAAAAAGGAACATTTTGAGTATGATTGGGCGGAAAATGGAAAATGTTGGTGTAGAAAGTTTCATATGCACAAGTAGATATACACTAAGGCGACAAAAGTCATGGAATACCTCCTAAAACCGTGTCGGATCAAGTTTTGTTCAGATATACTTTGAAGTGGCAAAGGACGTAACTAGTTGTTGGAAGTTCTGTGAACATATCAACTGAAATTCTGTTTCAAGAACTTCAAAACAACAATTTGGAAAACACTCAAGCTCTTATATCAGCGAAAAAAAATATTTTTTAAAGGAGAAAAATTTTACTTTTTGACGATTCTTGAGATTTTACCTGTTCACCCAAAAAGTAACGGTCAGAAATATCTACTTAAGGGTTATTTTCATCAAAACATTAGGACAATAGCACCTGTAAATTTTAATAGAACTAACTGACATGAACTTTTAAGATCTATGTTTTTTCTTTTTGATTTCATATGGAATGAAGTACATGTTTTGATCTGCAATATTAATTTTAAACTTGCTTGTCTCAAAAATAAAGCAAACGTTGTTTACTTATGAAAAGTGTGCTCTTTCTAATGATACAAAGACAAATCAAATTCAAGATGGCCCTTTTTTTGATATTGCCCTGTGAAATTGAGACAAAATTGACAAAAAAAAAAACCTTTTGACTGGAATTTTAGCTTGGATAATTCAGTAATTATTTGAGGTATCAAGATGCCAGTTGCAAACATTTCGGACATACTAACAGGCTACACAAACGGAGAAAGAATTAGATTCAGAAAGTGATTTTTTCAGCAGATACAGCTGATGACGTATGGTCAAAATTTGCCAAATTACGATTTTTAATCAACTCTGCCACCAAATTATAAAAAATCGATTGTGCATTGAGCTTTTGTTACTTGAGTTGGCTGTTCTACCTTAAACAGGGATCAAAATCACTAAATTTGAGTTTGATAATCATCTTTGGTAGCGAGCAATCAAAGCACAAACTTGACAATTTAGTCATTTCAGTTATGAGACGAAAAAAGAGGCCTGTGCAAAACAATTTATATTGGCTGAACCGTATGACATATGGAGCTATAGTTTGGCATGACTTCATGCAAGCCTCATGTGTACGGTCAAAAGTGCTTTTAATCAAAATCGGAGAGGGTCGAGTGGGGATCTTCTCAAAATTTTGGACACACATATATTTTTGATATTGATTTAATTTTAATTATGACACAAAAATTACATTTGGGCAATCCATACGCCAGATCAATAAAAACAGTACGTTTTTGACTTCATCATTTATGATTTTAGTAAAATTTGGTATGAAGTACTCCTACGACAAAATAACTATTTCTGCCACATTTTTGTGTACTAAAAACAATTTATTATGATATTTTATGATTTGTATTTCAAAAATTGTTTTAAGCACAGATCTGTAAAAAACGGATAATGTGCGGAGAAAAACTAACAGTAGTTTCTTGTAAATGACTGTTTTTGTCTCCTAATTTTAATAAAATAAAAATTCAAAATAAATTGCAAAGTTAAACAATAGAGTTTTTTATTGATATATTACATCATTTTCTTACAACGAATTCAAGTTTTATGGTCATTCACCGTGACTTTTGACCTTAAATATGTTAAAACATGCGAAATAAAATGTCTATCATATTCTAGGTTATATACACAAATCCTGTCGATTCAGAAAAACATGCATTTTTCATGAAAAAAGGCTCCCCAAAAGCTAAAGGGAAATATTATCACTGAAATTATCTAAAAATCAGTGGAAAAAATGTTAACATTCCTATCTTTTTTCGGTGCTTTGCTAATGCTAAGCTAAAGTGAAAGAATTGTGTTAGAGCCATAAAATCTATTTTTTTTTTTTAATTTCCACGCGAGTGTGTTTTGAGGTATTGAACATCAAAAATCTTGGTGAATGATCTCGGAACCTAAATCTGTCGAAAGAAAATCCATATACCAAATCAATAGAAAGCTCTATTTTTAAGCTTTACAAAAAGTTTTGAATATTTACTGTACTAAAATTAGGAAATAAGTTAGTCGTTTGTGCAAGTAACCACTCTCCAATTTTTTCGCACATTTTGCGTTTATTTACAGGTTTGTAGTGTGGAAAATTTTCAAAATAGAAATCTAAAAATTGGCAGAATTACTTATTTTGTCTCAACCCCCTATGTGTCTTCATACCAAATTTTATAAAATCCGAAATGGTGAAGTCAAAAACTTTTTTGATTGATCTGACATGGAATCTGCCAGATCTTTTAAATTGCATATTTAAAATTATATGAATATAATAAATATCATAAATGTTTCACAGAACATTAAAACATCATATTATATTGCCAACTATAATTAAAATAGCAGTAGTTTAAGCAAGTAGTATCAAGATGCAAAAGCCCCTAACTATAGAGGTAGGCTAAGTTGTAAAAAAAGTAAAAATGCTTGAAGCATGTCGTCTCAAAGGATTTTGCTGTTTTGATTCGGCAAATAAGGCAAATTTTGATCAGACAGAAAAATAACTGAGTATAATAATGGCGAAAAAATATATTTAATATGTTATTGGCCCAAGAATTTACGAGTTTGAATATCGGTAAAATATGATATTTTTCATATTGCGCCTAAATGTAACTAGAAGCATATTCAACTTGCCTCAGTAATTTATACATGTTTTGAAAGTTTTTATACTAGTCTTTCAAACGACACTACTTTTGTCGGGACAGCCGAAAGGAGCAAGTTGTTTTTGGACATCAAATCTGCTAAAAAGCGTTGAAAATGTCATTTTTTTTCGACGTGACCTTTATTGATCTTGTGGCAACGACTTTCCACAAATTTATCAATCAATCATAAAGTTCAAATCATGCTTTCTTCGTACATAAATTAATTTTGAAATACAAATGGTATGTGGAGAGAGTTCTGGCTCATAGCAGTTTCCATGCCTTAAAATTCCGTTTCATTTTTGCTGCTGCAGATTAACCTTTAGGGGCCCGTAAAAATGAACAACTCAACTCCGCAACGAAACATTCTAGATTTGGCCTTTTAATAAGATAAGTAGCAGCTGGTAATTCTTTGGAGAAAATCTGAAATGGTCTGAATCGCAGGCGTGACACTCTCTCGGATTCGTGATAACCTCATGACAGTAGCTGTTTTCAAAGCAAAAAAAAAAAAAAAATCTCCCTTCTTTTTAAAATGGCACAGACTGGTAGTGTTCCCACTTCTAGAAACAAAAATAATGATACCAATAGCAATTCAGAATAAAAAAAGTTTATGGTTTATTGCTTCAAAAAGGGAGCCTTAACCAGAAATTAGGAGAGTTTTAGTAGTGCCCTTTATTGTTTAGTAGTGTGTAATTTTACTGTGTGTTAAACTATCTTAGAGTTTTTAATATGGTAGCAGTGTCGCTTTTGAATTCAGTTAAAATTGAGTGGCCGTTGACTAGCAAAGTGGCATAACTATGAATTAAGACTAAACAGAAATCAAGTAGGGTGGAATATTGTAAAGCATCTCATTTGCATGTGGGTCAACACTTTCGACTAACCTGATTACTGATTACATATTGAATTCTCACTTATGCGCCGGTCCGCATTTAAGCATACCGTACTCGATTTTGGACATGCGAAAAGATTCGCGCTATCATTGGTCGAATCGACTTATCAATAGATCTCCTTTCGACGCCAAAACAAAGGCAATACTATTCTGAGATACAGCCTGTATGAATTCGCAGAGGTCTCCATAAAAATAAAAGACGAATATTTACTTAAAAATTACATAATTTCGTGGTAGAAAATGGTAAAATCATTTTTATACCATTAGCATTTAGACTACTTTAATGTGCATTAAATCTTTTTGTGTATACGTTATACTTTTTTTATTGGTGCTAAAATATTGGAAAATATAATTGAATCAATTATAAAATATATTATTTTGCAAAGGGAGGGGCTGTTATACATCAGTAAAGCTTTTAACAAGGTAATAAAATTTTGGAAATTATTACTGTCGATTTCTGTAAGTCCGTTGAATTTAATGTTACTTTCGAGCTTGTGAATTTAATAGATATAAATATTCCATTTCGTTTCGTTTCCTATTCTGGTAAATCATTAGTGCTATCTGTAAATAACTTTGGGGTATATAAACACATAATTTGTTCTTCTGCTTGTCTTGCATTCTTTTTGCTCCATGAATGTTTGATGTAACTGAAAATTAAGACAGGGGAAAAAAATCATACTTTAAGGTAGCACTAAGTACCCGACAATAAACTTTTTTTTTTTTCAATTAGACGACATGCTAAATGATATCCAAAAAATATGGTTTTTAAGGGGACTAAATCATTTAATTTCTTCATTTAAAATTTATGTACCTTGTCCCCACGAGATACTTCATCAGGGCCAGTAATCAGGAAATTTTCTTCATTAATAATTAGTCGGATAATCATTACAAACGTTTAATAGAAATTCCTGTTTAAAGAAAATGTATATGAACATTTTTAACTGTCTAATGATCAATAATTCTTGAACTGATTAAACAGATGCTAATCATGTACATTGTACACATATCGCATTAAGAATAACAATAAACAAATATCTATCCCTAAACCTCAAACACTGTAGTAAAAATTTAATATTTTCTCCCTTTTACTCAAAAATAAATTTCTAAAATACTATCTTATTTGTAAAAAATATCAAAAATGTGTAAAAATATAAAGTGTAGTATTTTGGCAGCACTTTCAGAACTGTTTTAGAAGGGCGCGAATATTCATTTTTCCTATTATTCATGAACAGTAGTAATCCAATACATTTGGAGCACTGGTTTTAAGTTTTAAAAGAAAATTGCATTTCCATAAATTGTTTTCCGTGTTTACATATAGATGGCACTACTCCGTGTTTTGAGATGAATTTGCATAGAAGTTATTTATGTTTGTTTTGGAAATAAAACACTTTTTAGCTTGATTCTCGCAATTCTAAATGTTTATTTATTTTACGATGTCAAGACAGTCAATACCTATTCTCCCCCCCCCTTTCCTAGCACGACGTTTACACTCTGTTCTGACATTTTTCTTTCATTTCCCGTACTTTCCGAACCTATGGGCGGCGTTAGGCGATTGATTGACATGCAATCGACCAATGACGGCGCGTATCTTTTCGCATGTCCAAAATCGAGTACGGTATGCTTAAATGCCGCCGGTCCAAGGGACCAACAGAAAAAGGCGCATAATTGAGAGAGACGTATAAGTGAACAAGCCTATTTAAAGGACTAAAACGAAACATAGTTTCTAATGAGAGAATGAATAAGAATATTTCTATAGAAAAGGAACATATTGCTACGGTTTGCCAATTACTGTAACGAAACTACGATGATAAAGAGGAAGCAAAAATTGTAGCATACCTAATTACAAACTGTTCCCTTTAAAACGATCCATAATAGTTAATTGTTCCTCTCCGAACTCTAGTTCATGCGGAAAAAATGCTTTCCGTGAGAAATAAAGACGAAAGATTAAAGACGAAAGTTTTAAGACTTATTTTTTAAAGAATATAAATATTTTTTTTTACATTTTACGGAAAATTCGGCGCATAAGTGAATTATTTATCTGTAGAGCGACGCATAAACGAATGATACTATCACTATTTTACTATGGAATGTGCTGGGACCACTCAAAATCGTCGTATAAGTGAAAAAGGCGCATAAATGAGGCGGTGTATAAGTGAGAGTTCACTACTCTGATTTAAATTGTAGTATTTCACAAGTAAATAAGAAGAGTAATGAAAAATATCACCTTTCGAGTGATGAATTTTCTAGAGTATAAAACGAAATAATTTTTAAATATTATTCCACTATAGTTTAAAAATATTTTGTATGAAGTTTCACAGTTGTAAATGTTTTCAAAATGTCGTTAATTCTAAAACGACATAACTTCCCTCACAACACTCCCAAATAGTTTTGAATTTACAAAGTATGTAGTGTAATAGTTTTCTAAAAACAGATTCTGATATATAGAATACCAATATTTCCTGCAATTTTATAATTTTATAAGATCGGTAGGGTCAGGTGGGTTAAAATGAGTTATGGGGTGTCAGCTTTAGAAAAAAATCTCTAAAAAATATGTAAATAATATTGTTTCTCAGTTTCCGCCAGCTCTTAATGTAGAAAATAAGTTGCATTTTCTACTTAAAAGTCACATATATTAGCAATTTAACGCTTTCCTTAGCTTGAATATATTTATCATAAGTTAAAAAAATTAAATGGCGCACTGATTCATTTACCTACTAATTAGAGAACATTTTTGAGAATAATTTCCTAGAATGTTGAAGTGAAAATAGCAAAAACATATTTAGTAGGGTACAAACATGTGTGTAGAATAAAAGAGGTCACTTTTCACATAAGGATCGGCTGAACAAATATTATTCAGCTAATAATATTTTTGCTTTTTAAATCCCTTTTTGTTTTCATTTATGTGTTTACTAATTTAAAACAAGCAATATATTGCTTTGACATTTTTTGGTATATAAATAAATGTTTAAAAAAACTTATATTGCAAAATAAATAAATCGAAAGAGCCGAATTAGGAACATTGCTTTTGTTCTAAGAACTTTCTTCAGAAAATTTTGTTTAGGAGTTATCAAAAGCGGCTTGTTTTTACCAAAGAAAGACTATGGACAAACGAGTCCCAAAAAACATTCTACAAAACTGATTTAAAATAACGCAGTTGAAGGAGCGGCAAGTCATACTGTTTCTTTAATACTAGAACAATGCGAGTCAAATATACGTTCGCTTTTTAAAAATATAAAAGCTTCTATTATAAGAACTCTATCACCTGCACCAATAGCTTAAAGAAAGTAAAGAAGCTCTGAAGAAAGTCACAAGAGTAAAGAACACATTATGAAGAAAAAAACTAGCGAAATTTTAACAAGCTCGACAATTTTGGAAAGATTGCTCACAGAAAAAGTCGAGCGAAACAATAAATCAATTAAAACTCTTTGAAGAAACGCGCACACACACACAAAATTAATGGGAAGTAGATACAAGTTCAGTTTTTAGGACAAACGTCAAAGAAGTGTATTTTCATGCCACCATTTTCCAATAATGTACAATGTACAATAAAATTTAAAAAGATTGTGAAAGTTTTTTACTTCTCCGGAGAGAAATGATGTTTTATAATTTGATGCATCTCAAAGTGTGAGCCATTCCTGACCCTGAGATGAATCAAGAAGACAGTATTATTCTCTAGAAATGTTTACATATTAATTGTTTCCTCATTAATGAATAAAAGTACAAAATTACTGTTCAATAATTTTTCAAATTACAGCTTCTAAAGCCTGACCTATTTTATCCCACCTTATGGGGTAAAAGGAGTCATTGGCAACATATTTTTAAGCTTATTTATCGGTATCAATATATGTTTTTTCAAAGATATTTCACTTTAAATGTCCTAAGGAATATGCATTTGCATATCCCGAGCTTTTATTCACTGGTTGAATCAATATATTTTTTGCTGTCAAAGCATGATTGTAAAATTTCTCTTTTTTGACCCATTTGACCCCACCTTACCCTATTTGCTGTGGTTAAATATAGGTGTTTCAAGCATTAGCTGAAAGCAACAAACATTTTTTATTATAAAGCGTTTTAAATATAATATTAAAATTTTACTGTTTGTTGAAATGCACATATTTTTTTGTCAATAAAACAAGATAAATGCTAAAATTTAACTGAAAAAACACGAATTAGTTATGTAAAATGTATAAATTTATTTGGGAAGTGCAAAAAAATATTTTCATTACTAGATAAGGCAAATTAATACATTTTCGCACAATTATGTGAAGAATGTATTTATTTTTTCTAAAGCCTTGTTCAATCATCTTATATATTTGACTATTCTACCAGCCTCTTTAAAAAAGCTAATTAATTTCAATTCAATTGTATAGCTACAAACGTATGTTTTCTATAAATAATTTAGTTTAACTTTCGATTGCAGTTTAACGTTACACTAATTCTTTTAAAACTTAGTCTTAGTTGTACTTGTTAGAAAAGATGTCCACAAAGAAGGAGGAAGGGCTGTCAGAGTGCAAATTGGGTCACTGAAGTTTTTAGGAGATGTTTCAAGAGTTCTTAAGAGTTTTTAGTTTGTTTTAGAGTTTTGTCATTGGATACTCGTAGCATCCGTGAGAGAGTTATGAAGCAATTTCACGTGGAGTTACTAGAAGTAAAACGATAGTAAACAAAGGACCTGAATTAAAATATTTCAATAAAATGGCAAAAATAATTTCAATGCATGATACTTTTTAACTGTATTAATGCAAAAAGTGGCTAATTTTACTGGAAGTATTTATTAGCTGGCTTAAAATATAGTCTGCTTATCCCAACCCGTCTTCATTCGGAAATGTCATTTAGATATACGTTAAAAAGAAACAGCGTTTAGATATCGAGACTAATGTAATGATGACTTCCTGAGGTTTCTGTAAGATATGTCTGCCATTTGTGCGTGGACTTTTAGAAAATCAGACAGCATCTTACAACTTCCAAGACTTTAGATGCAGCGATAGACATGACTGTTTACAGTACTCACGTGTAGCAAATCAGAAGAAATCGTCCATTACCCTTGACTGAGATTTAAGCAATGCTTAGAAACTTCTTTTTCAAATAGCATCACAGAGTGGGAACTTGTCTTAGACAAAAATTAGCTTCAAAAATAGTCAGACCCTTAACATTAAATATGATAGACAATTTTTAAAAGTTATGCTACATTACTTGAAAGATAAAAAAAAAATCCAGAAGTCCTTCTAAAACTGTATCAAATTAATATTCAAAAGTACCTTATTTTCCCCAAAAAGAGACGCCTGGGCAACCAAATCAGAGAAAAACATTCTACAGAGCTGAATTCAAATAATGCAGTTAAATTAACGGAATTAACATCTAAGATCTCAACAACAAGTGAGGCTGTGTATTCCATATTGGAGCAAGGCGAGTCAAGCATGTGTTTTTTTCTATGCATATTTAAACTTCTACTATAAGCACGCTCTCATCTACAACAAAAACCAAAAGTAAAGAAGAAATTTTAAAAGATACTAGAAGCGAAAACTACAGCACATGCAGAAAGAAACTTGTAAAATTTTAACAATCTCGAACAATCTCGACAATATTGAAAAGATTGAATACCGAAAAAGTCTAAATATATAAAAAAAATCCATTAAACTGACACACAGACGCAAAACTAAATCAATAATAAATAAACCTTTTTTAAAAGAAATTTATAACAATCAAATTGCATTCATAGCAACCCTTAAAAGTTGAAAAGTGGGAACAAGTTAAGTTTTTTTGGGGGGAAATGTCAAAAAAGGATATTTCCGTGCTATCATTCTTTCCTGCAATGTAGAATAATTTGCAATGAAAGTTAAAAACCGGAGAGAGATGATGTTTGGCAGTATAATGCATTGTTAACAGTGCTAGACATTCTTGGCCCTGAGATTAATCAAGAGGACAATATTACTTTCTAGAAATGTTTATGTTCTTATTGTTTTCTCATTAATGAAGTAGAGTATACAATTACTACTCAATAAATCCTGAAATTAAATCCTTTAAAGCATGACTCATTTTATCCCACCAGTGACCTAGTTTATCTCACGCAATAAGGTAAAATGAGTCATTGACAACACATTTTATAACTTATTTATCAGTATAAATATTTTGTTTTTACTGAGATATTTCGCTTTGAATGTCACGAGGAAGTCATTTGTATATCCTGAGCAGTTTATTCACTGGTTGAAACAATATATTTTTGCTGTCAAAACCTGAATGAAAAATAGGTCTTTTTTGACCCATTTTACCCCACCTGACCCTACCTACATGAAAGCAAAATGTATACTCATAAATAAATGTATTTTTTTTCGTTATAAAGTAAACTAAAATTATAAAATGTAAAGCCACGTAAGCATACAGAAGCCCGGATAAGGGTTGAAAATTCTAATGAACGAAAAATTTGGGTGCAAATGCCTTACCAAGGCATAAAACTCAGCAGTGTTGATTTAAATTTGTTAGTTTCTTCTAATCTATATTATAAATTTATGGCGTTTTTTGTATATTAAATGTATAAAATTATCCGTCAAATAAATAAAATCAAACGTACGGTATAAGGTTGGTTTGTCGGGGCATTACTTAGAGCCAAATTCACAAAAACTTAAATTTCCAATTACTTTTGGTGTATAAACTTTTTAATTTATCACATCACATTATGCCTTCGCTCAATTTGCATATGTCGAAAGGTCTATTTAACTTTTGGATCTGTTTTAGACTGGATAGATTTTCTTATTATTTAATTAGTCACGTTTATTTAATTTTGTGTGACAACGAGAACTGTTGCTGCATTATTGAAGTTCATTTTGCAAGATTACTTTTGAAAAACAGCATTTTCAGCGAGACCATATTCACAATCACTAGTAGCTAAGACTAACTACATAAGCATTTGGGGTAAAATACACCTAGAAGAAAATATGCTTTTAAATTTTCATTCCATTGAAGAGCTGTCAGTAAACTAAAATTATAAAGTTTCTAATATTTTTCCAATCTTTATAATCATCTCCACATAAGTGGAGCATTCAGCCAAATGTTGGCAACCACTCAAAATGGACACCATAAATAGGAACAAAGTTCTTACACTTTAAAACAGTGGTTCCCAAAGTCCAGACGTCTGCGGACCCCTTCTGAATATTTACTAACCTCGCGGACCCCTGCGCCTCCCCCTCGCGTAAAAAAAAAATAAAAACTGGATTTCATACATTTAAATATATTTTTTACAAAATGTTCGCACGTTTCTTTCATGTACACCAAATCAATAAATGTGTTGCGTGTTAATTTATTTCTATTTCCCATATTGATTTTTGAAAAATAAGATAATCTAACACTCTTTTTTAAATCAAAATAAAGTTTAATATCGTTTGTTAGGTGCAATATTCAGCTTCAGGTCTGAAATTTATATACTTTTGTGGATCACTGGTGGAGGGGGGGGGGGAGGGTACAGAAAGATTTCGACGGTTTCCAGAAAAAAAGTAATCTTTCTAGTAAGTAGTGAGTAAATTTGAAAGACGTTTGATTTTTGCACTAAGAGTCAACGGTGGGTATTTATGTCTTGATAGTTAGTGTGAATGTAGTACATATAATACAAATACTTGTCAGTTTCATGATTCATTATCATTTCATGTGAAGACGGCCAATCAGTGTTGTACCAAGGTTACAGATTTGTTATTTAAAAAAAACACTAAAACTTATTTTGGTGAAAGCCCCATAAAGTATCAATCTGTAAACCATTTCGTACATTAGTCCGAGGTATGTACAGTTGAAAAACAGTCATTTTTATCAACTTTCGGAAATGATGGGATTGACACTAATGCTAAAAACAGCAAAATAACTTGAAAAATAACGGTTCAAATTCAACAATTTTAGAACGAATTTAAATCGATTTATGCAATAAACATAAATCCCATGTTTCAATAAAGTTAAATGCACGTTTTATTATATTTTCACTAGGAAAATATTTAAAAATAATCTTCAAAATTTTCAGGGACGTCATTTCAAGTTTTTCCAGGGGGGGGGGGGCAAAGGGTCCAAACACAATGCAATTTCACCGGAAAACATCAAAAACCACGCCCTCTTATATGTAAATACATTGATTTCTCAAAGCCAGGGGGGGGGGCAATGGACCCCCCCCCTGCCCCCCTAAAAGACGGGCCTGAAAATTTTGCCAATTTTAAAGGGCTGTAAAAAATGCATTACAGGGCCAATCCACGGGAAATAGGACATAGACATCAAAATATGAAACTCACTTAATAATAACATGTGATATGTCATTTTATTCACAAGAAAGCATAGTTTCCTAATTCAAAGGGTAAAATATCCTAGTTTACTGTAAACATGGTTTCAACGTCCTAAAGTTGCGTTTTTTCTAATCCTTTTCTCGGTTAAAAATTATCAAATTTCCAGCCTAGACCCTGGCCACACCGGGTTCAATTTGGAAGATAACGAATTATAGTGCTTTAGTAAGCACCCCCTTTGACATTTTCCAGCAATCAATTTCTTTGTAGGTTGTATTAGTTTTTAATTACAGGTAGGCAAAAATTATCTAGAAGCTTTGTAACGACCGCAACCGAAAACAAGTATTTGTTATTCTGTAACAATAACTATTTGAAGTAGAAATTTGCCATTTGGGTTTTACAGTGTACTCATTCACTCTAAAAAAGTTCACTAATATTTTTTTCAAAAAACCTTTTCGTTTTTGTGCTATGTTGGTTGCGGGTGTTACACGTTTTAGGTCTAAATTCACAGTCCAAGTAGGATCTCTGCCAAATTTGGTACATAAGTTCTCTGATGCATCTGAAAGTTACTTTGTGGGTATTCGTCTCTTATAGAGAGGGAAAGCTCCTATAAAGGAGCTTTCCTACTATAAATACCGTTTACGTTAGTGCTTTGTCAAATTTTTGACTCGCTGGGTCCTTCGATGTTCGCCAGGAAACCATAACATAGTAAAATAATGAAAAAAAAAGTTATTTGCATTTGAAACGCCGTAGTAAAACACTTTTCTGGATCGATAAATTATTTGCCCTCATGTCCTCGTTTTCGAAAAATAAAGTCCTTAAGCCTGCCGATATTTTAATAAAGTCGCCGAATTTAGCGAGTTTCAGGTCATGATGGGAGAGATCTTTTCACATGCTTTGCATAAGGATATCCTATCATATGCAGATGGTTTATTAGTCTGCCTTCTATTTCTCACACACACAACAAGCTTTTAAATTAGGAGATTCACTTAAATTTTCGTAGCCTTTAAAATCTCATGTCTCGATAACGAGGAACGGGGGAAAATACACTTTCTGTCCAAAGATGTCTCAACATGCTTTTTCGATTGCTTTCAATTTTAACTTCTTTCATTCTCACACTGTTCGTGTGGTTCCCTGATCATTGATTCACACATCTGTCAGTTGATGGAAAATAGAACATCAGCATCAAAATATAAAAAAACTCAATACCTGCATGTTATGCATCATTGTTTTGTAAAACATATGCAGCAGCAGCACTTTCGAAGCTGCAAGGAGTCAGTTTCACAGTTGGAAGCCGTATTGCAAGTTGACTTCTCCAAAAATTATACCGCAAAATTGCAAGATGAGCTTCAGACTTTGCATTGGGACCACCAACAAGTCACTATATTTACAGCAGTAGCATGGGTCCATAATCATCATTATTCTTTTGCTGTTGTTAGTGATGATTTAAAACACGGAAAGTATGCTGTGTTTGTGTTTTTGAAACACATATTAAAAAGTCTTTTAGAGTTAGAGCCTTCTCTGAAACATGTCAGCATATTTTCAGACGGATGTGCGGCTCAATTTAAGAACAAGTTCACACTTTCGAATTTGTGCTTTATGGAAGACGATTACGGAGTTAGTGGAGATAGGTCGTTTTTCGCAACATCACATGGAAAAGGAGCGGTCGATGGCGTCGGAGGTATAGTTAAAAAAACAGTTTGGAACAATGTAAGAAATAGAAGATGGGTCGTAACTAATGCTATCGAATTTGCACATTGTGCTAGAGAAAGATTAAAAAACATCAAAGTACTGTTTATATCCTCCAAAGAAATAAAATCGGAAAAACAAATGCTGAATAGCAGATGGAGAGATATAAAAGCGATACCAGGCACTCAAAACTTGCACTTTTTTAAGCCTATTGGTCGAACCAACTTACTGGTTAAACCTGTTGCTACAAGCATTAATTTTAAAATTGTTAAGGTTCGTTAAATATATTTCTAATCAATACAGTTAGTTCTATTTAAGTTAATTATTCATGTTTCCATTTAGAGTGTGTACATAATTTCGTGGAATAAAAATAAATGTCTATACATTTTGTATTGTTTCTTTTCGGTATGTTAATTTTAGTCAAAAGTAGAAGTAACAGTAGCAAAGACGTTTCGGAAACGAACATTCCGGCAGGACTCTTTTTTCTTTCATTGTGTTTGACTGGCCCTCTTTGAAAACCGAAATTAATGATGTGTGAGTATTTTTAAAATGTTAAATTAAATGAACACTTGTAATGGAAGCAATGAGGTGACCGGTACAGTTAATATTCTTTACGTAATAAACGAATTTGCAGAAAATTTTCTAAGAAAAAGTAAAAAGGAATACAGAGCTCAAGTACAGATGATTACGAGCATTTAATGGAACTAAAATACCTGAAGAGAGACTTTCGGCTCATATGTCCATTATTTGTTTTTATATATGGCGAAAAAATGAATTAAAATAGCCGTTTACTCATTTTTAGCAACATACATATTGAAAATAGACGTGAAACGACCGCAACCGCTTTTGAAACGACCGCAACCGCGATAAAAAATTCATAAAAATTTATTTTTCAACAAAAAAGCTAAGTTCTTTGTATGATATCATTCCTTATTTATTTAGCAATTGTTATAAAAATCCAGAAGATCATACGTGCAATAGATTCACAGAAAAGTGAGTGTTTGATAGCACTCAAAAAGCCATGTCTTTTTTTTGAAACGACCGCAACCACACATTTTCGAGATTTTTCTACAACTTCCACTAATAATTTCAAACTAACGCTTGGTGATAATCATGATGGGGGGGAGCTTTATCATTCCCTGTTTTTATTAGAACTTTAACTGCATTTGTGAACAAAATATGAGCAGCTGAAGTTGTGCGAATGAAACGACCGTAACCATGGATTGGCCCTACAGTTTTTTCTGAAACTTGATAGAACCACTAATCAATATGTGTTCCTCAAGTATAAAATATTCATGAAGGTAATTATTTAACAACAAAAACATGTTTTTTTATTTATAATGGTATCATATATAACTAGCTCTAAATAATGCAACTAGCTACATGACTTCCCAAGTAGCACAAATAACCTTTAAACGTTTTAAAAACGTTTTTAAGCGGTTGTTACAACGTTAATAACCATTTTACAACCTTTAAAAAACGAAGTGTGCTACTTGGGTTCTTGTGAGTTATCTCCCAAGAAGTATGAGGTGAGGTATCTCCCATCAAAGTGCATACATTGTGCACTTTGATGACATGATTCAATGTAGAACAGTTGTTATGCATTAAAGATTAAAAAACCATTGAATTAATATTTTAAACATTTTACTGCATAAGGTGTGAAGAAATAAAAATATCTTCAATTTATAGGCCCATTTTAATAAACTGTTAAAAATGATTAGGAAATTCCTTTAGGCTTATAAACTAAAAGCGATAATTTGCATTCTTTTAATATAAAAAAAACATATTTTTACAGTTTGCAGCGCGAAATATTTTTACAGTTTGCAGCGCCACCTATTTGCAAGACTTAAACAAAGTTTCTAGACATACAGTTAAGTCAACAAATACATAGATCTAAAGGTCAAGGAAAAAAATTATGCAAGTCATTTTCAAAATTTGATACATTTATTGTAATATTCGTGGTTTTTCAAAAATATTTTTTTTATGATAAAATTATATAATTTTTGTAATTATCATTTTAAGTATTAATTGAAATCTACTGGTGTACAGTGCAATACTTGTTTAGTTTATATTAAGCAAATTTTTGAGTTAAAATATTCAATGTAATTTGTCAAGTGCACGCGGGGCAAAGTGAATGGGGCAAAGTGAAGTATCTCATTTCGTTCAATTTTGCATTAGTTTTTTTTTAATCACGTACGTATTTTTTTATTTATTAATTAATGTACATTCTTTTACTAATAAACTCATTTATTAATTAGTTCACACTGATTTTCTTATTTTTTCTCTTTTTTTCTTCACTCATTTCTTTTTTTCATTTATGAATGAGTTCATTTATTTTTTTATTTATTTATTCGTTTGTTTTTCATTAATAAGTCATTCATTCGTTTACTTACACATCTATTTGGTGAAAATTACTGTTAATAATGAAATAGAAAATTTTTCATTGTAAAAATATTGGATTTTTCACTTTTGCCCCATCGTTTTTTAAGGTGGAAAATTTCCACCTATTTTTGAAGGTGCAAAATAACTGCCAAAAATGAAAAACAATATTTCAACGCAACTTATCATAAAAAATACATTATTCATTCTTTACGTACATTAATTTTCAGAATAAATTTCTAATGCTTTCATTTTGAAAAAAGTCAGCTATCTTAGCTATTTCACTTTGCCCCATATTCCCCTGCCTACATCATCTATTCTCAATTTGCGCTCTCCTAGCATTACACAGTAATACTCAAAATGGGGCGGGGCGGCAGCATCAGCGAGTTAGAAATCATATTGAAATTAAAATATTACATTTTATGAATGGTGTGAGAATTCATTAATTAGGGTTAAAACAAAAAGTAATTTCAATGCATTTTTCTGTAAAGATCGCAGTGGAGTATTATAACCAAAACACTCAAAATGGATTGGTTTTTTCTTTTAGCTTCTTTTTTAATCAAGGAGGAGCGATGAAAATTAAGACCCGAATCTGGGTCGCGAATGTTAAAAAGTTTAGAAAAGCCATCTTACATATATATTAACTATCAATAGAACTAGACCCAAATCATTCCAATAAAAGTAAACATTAAATCTATACTACAGTACTGGCCAGAATAGATGACTCACCAGAAAAAACTGCGATGTTTATGAACGCACAAGAATAATTGCTTTTAACCAAGTAATTATTTTGTGAGAATTATTATTTTTAAGTTATATAAGCACAGTATATATACATACATAATGAGAAAATATTCAATATTTGATGTGGAAACTTTTGAAAGCAAAGTTGCTAAGCGTAACCCCACTTCTCTTTCGTACTTTCGAGAAACTATAAAACAAGCGTGTATTACAGAAATTACACCAGATAATTGTGAAAAATTAAGTACTTCCATGCCAGATCGTATCCCAGTTGTATTGGAAAAAAAAAGTTTCCACATCAAATATTGAACTCTTTCTCAATTATGTATATATACTGTGCTTATATAACAAAAATTATTAATACCCACAAAATAATTACTTTGGTAAATCAATTATTCTTGTGCATTTAGCAGTTTTTGTGGTGAATCAGGATGGGGCCAAGCTGTTACGAGAAACGGATAAGTTTTTTACTAGGTTTATAATTTATTTCAAAAACATGACTCAGTTTAGTTGGAAGGTTTCTGAATTCTTAAGAGAGATTCCAGGTTTATTTCAGGAATACTACTCAATTTTAGCAGGAAACTTTCTTGTTTTGTGAAGGATATGTTACTGGCAGAATTTAGGCACATTAGATCGCATCATTTTCCAGAAGCGTTTCTGATATTTTTAACAGCGTAATACTTTAAATGTTATACCATAAAACTTGAAGCAATCATCAAAAGTCTTCTCAGTAAAAATTGTGCTTAGTTGTAAAAAGAGATACTATCTGAATTCATTTAAATGTATTTGGTATAAGAAATTTTTAAGTAAACTATAATTTAAAGAATAACATTTCTCAATTTCCGCATCTGAAAGTTTAAAGTCGCATAATAAAATAATAACAAATACAAAGAATATCCGATCGGAACGAAAGTGCCAAAGAGAAAAATAAATAAATAAAGGAATTAAGAACATGTGAAAATATTTAACGTCAGCAAAAAAGTAAATGAATTATTAACCCATTAATGCCTAGCGTCCCTTTTTAGGGACGGTCCAAAAAGGGGTCTGAATTTCCCCAAAATGAACATTTCAACCAAATAATAGTGTTCAATTAGTACCTTGGTATTGTTTCAATTCGTTATTAATAGATTGCAGCACATAACCATTGTAAAGTGTGTTCTGTAGCCGTTTTAATATCATCTTTATCAAAAATGACATCGTTCACAATCTCAAGAAAAAAAGCTAAGTTTTCAAAGTGATTCCCAGCTTCCCAGTTTATGTTCATTGCTGATTTTATTTCTTCTTATAAAATGTCTTTTTAAGTATTATATTGTAGGCAGAAAAAAAATTTAGTAAAAAAAGTATGTACCCTCTGGGGTCTATCGTAACTTTTAAGGGACGATTTTTCTTTCCTTAAAAAAACAATTATTTTTTACATAATATTTTTTTCATTATTTTTCTTGTCCATTAAACACTGTTTGTAACCAGTATACAAAATATCTTTGGAAAAAAAGAAGTCAGGCATTAATGGGTTAAAAAAGACGAAAACCAGAAAAATTATTTTTAAAATGCCATAAGATTTATCGTCTGCAAAAAAAGGGAGCGGGTGGATCATATGACGCATTATCTCGAAATCACAAAGAAAACAGATTAAGAAACTCCATTCCTTGTCGAGGTACAACCATTGAGCGATTTTGAGTAATAAAAAATGTTAAGTTCCTTTTTGTTCTGTATAAACCGCATCTTTTCATCTTTTAGCTATTAATTTTTCGAGTGTTTTCTCACATGAGAATCACTCTATAATTTCATAAATTTAATTATACTCTTAGAGATTACGTTGGCATTAGAATATGAAAAAGAAGAAGTTAACAAGTCTTACTGAGGCATTTATGTGTTTCGATAATCCTATTACTTTTAGTTAAACAAGACATTCCCTCGCTGTAAACAATAATGAGCAAAAGAAGATACAGAACGGATAGCTATATTTTCAAAGATATTTTTTCCAAAATGCAAGACTGATTGCAAATATTTTGACGGGCAATTTTGATACAGCACAAAGTTTGTGATATAAATATCCTCAAAGATTTCTGAGACACTACAAGATAGCATCATCTTCACGGATAATTTTGATAAAAAATAAGATTTGAAATTAACATAATCCCCAATGCTTGAATTTAAAAACTTTTTAAAATAAAGTAAGATTTTTATTTTAAAAGTAAGAAATTAACAAATTAGCAATCAAAGATTTAAAAAGAAAAACGAAAATCCTTGCTCCAGGAAAATCTTATCATCAGCGTTTTATAAATTACAACATCTGCAAAAAAGATCTAGACAAAATTATTCACAATCATTTAAGTGCGAAACTAAGAAAATATTTATCTTACCAAGTAAATTCTGAATTTACAAGATAACTGTACATCACCTGAAAAATATATGCTGCACAGCATAGCTTTCGTTTTTCAATTCTAACACAGTTTGCTCTAACGGATAACTCCTAATACATTTACTTCTTCAAACATGTACCGTACATATTTGTTTTCTACTCCGCTTGCTTAAAATCTAAAAGAATAAGACATACTATTTGCTACGCAAATACCGACGCAGGGTAAACAAGGGGAAGAGGTGACTTGGGAAATTTACTTCGGAATAGGGCTTTGAAGAACTGCAGGATCTCCTAAAGGTCATGGGGGTGTCAGGGCACATTGGTCCACTTTTCTACTTTTGATTTTTTTTCTTATTAAAAATTAAACTAGCAGTTTGATTTTCTACCATAAATTTTATCAAAGCCCAGATTTATTTTGAAAATGTTCAATTCATTATTTTTTAGATTAATTTTTTAGCAACCTTGTAAAGTAGACCATCAATCCACTTGCCAAAGGTACGTTGGACTGCATTACGAAACCAACTTCTGTTACAAGTTTAATGATAAATATTTTCCAATATTGTAACTAACTCATTTTCCTCTGCGTTTAGAATGGAAGAAAAATAAGCTTAAAGATCAACATTACGCATTAAATAAAATATTAAACTGACCAACTTTTACTTCCTCACTGCTTATGCCAGAACCACCTGCATTTTAACAAGAATCAGCGCAGCTTAGCTCTTCATCAATTTCACTGCTGCGATTACTAATAGATTTTTTTTTTTCTAATTCTTCTATAAGTTGTCGTTTTTGTTTTCTTCATAAAAGTTGACTAACGTACCCCGGGTTCTCAGTCTGAAAAGTCTTGGTTTTTCCTTGTGACAAAAAAATTAAATTACAATACTAATCGTGAACAAAAATAACATTATTTTGAAACTATTTTAAAATTTAGCTCACTAATCCAGGAGTTGCTCATTACTTATCGTATCCATTTTATGTGAGAACAATGAAACATGCTACTGGTCTTACTAAAACAATGCATATGAATGACTGAGAAACTAGGCTGCTAATTCCAGAAAAGAAATTGAGAAAACTAATGTTTTTCGATTAATTTTTTCCGTTTTTAGGTTCATGAATTTGATCAGAAAAGCATACAATGGTCATATTTATATATTTATCTTTTTTTTCTTTAATGACTGTAATGAATATTATTTATTGAATAAAATTTCTGAAACCCAAAAGCCTCGAAAAAACACTTAACCGTATATCCTTCTGAGAGACAGTTATTGCAATTATACTACCATAGAAAACAATGATTGACTGCAAGTTAAGTTGACTGCAAGAAATGCTATCTCTTTATATGGTTAACTGCGTTCTCTAATACAAGGTTTTAAAGAAGTAACCTCTTTTAACAACAATGTGTTATGACATTTTAAATATTTTCATTGAAAGTGAAATGAAACTATTGTTTATAAATAACTATCAGCGCTATGTTCTAGAAAACCTGCAAACGGATATTCGGATAGTATATCTGTTAATCACTGCAAAAGTAGTGTAACTCCATATTTAAAAAATGCGTATTAGTTTGCTAAATTTTATCACATTTATTTACATCTTTCAGTATAACAGCTAAGCAAAGCACTTTTCGAGCGATAGATATTTAATGAGTTATAGTAGCTGAACACTTGCATGAAAGATTTGCAACGGGATTTACATAATCAGGCATAGTAAAATTATTTTCATGTAGTTACAACACTTTTATAATGAATGATATATTCTTTAACTTCAAACAGGGTGCTTGAAACAAAAATTAAAATTGTACATAATCGGAAAGCCCTTTGAAGTACTTTAAAACATGACCAGTTGGTTAATAATATCGCCTTAACTGTGATAAATATGGTATTTTATAACATGAGCTAAACATTTTTGGAAATGCATTGCTTACAGTGCTAAGTATAAAAAGTTATGATTTTCGTTGTTTGTAACTGATATGAATTCGGATGCCTCTTTTTATTAATAATTGTTATCTAAGATTATGTATGATCATTTCGCAAAATAAATGTTCGACAAAATGCGCCCATTTTGCTTGCGTCATTTTTTGGAAATATTCCTACCTTAATTAAAGGTAGGGGATTAATTAAAACAGTAATTAAAAAAAAGGAAAAAAGAAAAAAAAACGCATAACCAAAATTACTTTTAAGCCACCTTTCCATTTGCAAATTGTTTTTCTAAGTTTTTTTTAAACATGAGGACCACGCAAATTAAATTAAATACTTTTAAAAATTCAATGTTCAGTTTAGAAAAATTGAGAGTTATGAAGAATGAAGAGCAAAATACTAAGGAATAAAACTCAAGATGTACGTTCTACGAATCAGAGAAACGAAGATAGAAAACGTGCCACATCAAAAGCGCCCACCAAATGGTAAACATCTTTCAGTAGGTTGGAACATAAAAAAAGCAATAAAAGTTGAAATTCTAAGAAATTACATGATTCTTGAGTAATGAACTAGCTCCAGTTGATATATAAAGCATCAACAAATAAAGTACTGCTGCAATTCAAACGCTATTGAACAAATAGAACAAGTCGTAAAAACCCGTTTTTAATGCTAAAATCGTAGGTGCTATAAACAGAAGTAAGACGTCATTTCGGAAAGATTTATGTTGTCATTTTTTCAACTAGTTGCGGCCTCATAAATGCAGTGAAGAAAAATTGATGTTTTGGTCAACGTTAGAAAAGAAATATAAGAGCGCGACTAAGTAGTGTAATTCTTGAAGCATGCATTGCAGTAAGGAAAGCAGCGATATATCCGCACTAAGTTGCAATGAGACCACTAATGTATATCCACACCCTGTCACATTTAAATTAAGTTTTAAAAGTGAAGAATACCATTGGAATTTCAAAGCAGATGAACTCCCGGACATCTTATCAACAGTCATCATAAATCATTAAAATTTTGAACGCACGTACCTTGAGAAGCGGGTGAAAAAGCAAATAAGATATCACCCCTAGCCAATCCTCCATCTTAATACGGATGCTGCTGCGGATACTTTGGTTTGCTACAAAGTGTTCTTTAGCCTATTTAGAGGAAAGCCTGTTGATTGGACAGAAAAGAAACAAACTTCAGGCTCTAGGTGTGGGGGGGGAATCTGTTCTGATCTGATTTATTACTAGCTTAGAATCTGAACAAACAAGCGCACGTACCATTTAAGAGAGGAGCTACTTCAAATGTTGATACAAAGAAATTATCCTTTAACCTTTTCGGATCGATTCTTTGCACAAGTTTCTTGAGTTGAGATGGTCTGATGATAGTAAAGCAGTTCTTGAATTGCTGTTACTAGATTTTATTAAATCGAAAAAGTTTAGTATATGGCAAAGTGAGTTAAAATCTTTGAGAATGCAAGAAGCATTTTCCTGAATCCATTATTGACAAAAATTTTATCACGTTTTTACCTTATCTCTATATGTGTCTTGTAAACAATGCTAAAGTAATTATAAAATTATGATGAAATACCTTAGGGTTTTTTTTTTTCAATAAGGAACAAAATGGATTCAAAAGAGGTGCAAGGCAGGAAAATTTTATTTTAGTTTTGAAAAACATTTATTAATTATTAATTAGGTGAACAAACTATATCTTAAGTAAAGATCATGTACGTGGGGGCTGGGGAAGTAACACGTTTTTCAGCTTTAAATTCACAATGAAAGTTGTAACTATTACATGGTGTAGAGTTACAAATAATTTCTTAACTACTAAAAGGAAAGTTATGCAGTGAAAAAGGGTATTTTTGTGTCATGCTGTCACTTTTAAAAATCGATGCAAAGGGCATGTGTTTTCAATTTGTAATGCAAATTTCAGTCTCAATGTTTTGCAATTTTTATTCCTTCTGATGACTCTAATTTAATCTCCCCCTTTAACTGTCCATGTACTACAGTTTACATAACCAGTGGACTTCTAAGTTACTAGTGTTCAAATCTATATCAAATCATAAAATGCTACTAATAAAATAACAGCCTCTCTTGATTATCTGGAATCCCAAGCTTAATTAACCCGCTCTATTTATGTAGTCAAAAACAATTCTAGTACTCATACAGTGAACTCTCACTTATACGCCGGTCCAAGGGACCAACAGAAAAAGGCGCATAAGTGAGAGAGACGTATAAGTGAACAAGCCTATTTAAAGGACCAAAACGCAACATTGTTTCTAAGGAGAGAATGAATAAGAATACGTATTTCAAAAGAAAAGGGACATATTACCACTGTTTGGCAATTACTGTAACGTAATTGCAATGATAAAGAGAAAACAAAAATTGTAGCATACCTAATTACAAACTCTTCCCTTTAAAATGATCCATAATAAGTAATTGTCCCTTTCCGAACTCTAACTCACGCGGAAAAAATGTCTTTCGTGAACAATAAAGGGGAAGGATTAAAGAGGGAAGTGAAGAAAAATGCTTATTTTTTTAAAGAAAATAAATTAATTTTTTTACATTTTAGGGAAAATTCGGCGCATAAGTGAAATATTTATCTTTAGAGCGACGCATAAACGAATTATTCTATCATTACTTTGTTATGAAATGTGCTGGGACCATTTAAAATCGTCGTATAAGTGAAAAAGGCGCATAAATGAGGCGGTGTATAAGTGAGAGTTCACTAATTTGAAATGGCCCTTTAAGTTGCAGCAATACAATGGTGATATACTCAAAAGGTCTTAGGCTCTGACTCTGAGCAATATGCAAAACTCTCTGTATTCCAAAACCTTTTCGGTACATTGTTAAAACTGCAGGTTGCAAAGACACCTTTAAGGGTGAAACGTTGTAGCACCAGCGGCACCCCCTGAATGGGGCCACTTGACTCCTTATGGTACCTTATGGGTGACTTATGGAGCCCCATGAGCGATACTTGGATCCCCAAGGGTGCCAATAGGGGCCAAATGGCACTTTCAAGGATGCCATAGGGAGTCAAGTGGCACCCTTCAGGGGGTACCGCTGGTGATACAACTTTTCACCCTTAAAGGTGTAGTTTGAACAGAAAACGGGGAAAACACTGTAAGCATTGCTTTTTTACGGGCAAAGATTTTTACGCAATGGCAGAGGATAAGCCCAAAATCTTCCTGAAGACATATTTATTCTTGAGTAATGGACAATGAAGTAAAGAATATAATCTACTACTCATTTCTTGAGGATTTTTTTTTTTTTTTTTTTGACTAAGATATGTCGTACCAACACAAAGCATCTATGATTAATTGCTACAAATGTGCACGAGGTTCATTCCAAGTTCACTTGCAGATTTCCAACTTTTCTTTTGCCAAAAAGAGATCTTCTTTTTTTTTTTTTGTCATAATTATTGCATTGTATTAGTTTATGAGGTTTCATCTTTAAAGAATAGGTAACGACAGAGCGTAATGGTTTAGTTGTTAAATCAGAAATCATGCTGGAAAATGCATGCGTGCGTCAATTTTTAGCCTCTGTTACTCGATTAAATGTAAATGCTTCATATTTATAAAGTCAAGTGACAAAAGAAAATGCTTCATTAATGAGTAAAAGTGGGATTCTTAGTTAATGAAAAATTGAAAACTCATTGGAATATCTTATGGAGGAGAAAAAACTTAAAACTAATTAATTGCTACTTAGTAACAGAGATTATACACTAGGTAACATAGATTACACAATGTTACTAAATCTAAATATTTGTTTTTTTTAAAAAATTGTCAAAAAAATTAAACTTTTCAAGATGGCTATCATGGCTTAATGTTCACTCACTAACTGTATTGTAGAAATGTAGTTCCATCTTTTGATGAGTAAATAATACCGTTATACTTGGTTACAGATGCTAAAAAAAATCCCGGGCAAACTTTTTTTTATTTCATTTTTTTGGTTTTAATATTTGAAAAAAAAAGGTTGAATAAGTTCAAGGCATATGGTACACAAAACAGTATTTTTTACTGTCTTAAAACAATATTACATGGAAATAAAATTATTAGATAGCTGCAAAAACAGCTAATATACATGAAATTTCATTCCGGACCATCAAAAATTTCAGTTACAACTTTTATAATATTTTTTTCTTACATTAAATTTTCTTTTATTAAGGTTTACTATATTTTTAAAAAGGAAAAAGGTTGTATTAAAGCTTAATAAAGTCATTGAGTCAAAGCACTGAATACTTTTTTAAAAAATCATCATTCTGCGGACACCAAATTGGCAAGTTAATTTGGAATAACCCACGAAGCAAACCGATAAGAATAAAATAAACATTCAACAACTGCTTGCATTGGACTCACCCCTTTCCCCAGAAGGGAAAGGAAAAGTCTTGAATTTGTTGTAAAAAAAAAAGGTGAGAAAAAGTGCTATGCCGAATTAAAGAACCTTTTACTGCTACGAATAACTGTCAATATTCAGGACACTGTAAATACACAGGATTCTAATACCCGGTCAAATTGCCGAAACTTGTTTACGGAACGCTGTGCCGACTTTAAAAGGTTTTACTTTCTACTTACTTCGGCCCCTGTATATTATTTGACGACACGATCTAAAACCGGAAAAATTATTTTGTCTGGCAGCATACATACAGGAGCAAAAATAAATGAGGTTTAAAGAAAAAAAATGACCTTTCCGGCAGGAAAGATATGTTCTGCATCGTTTATCACTTTACAGTAGGGGAATGTGGGGCAAAGTGAAATTGTAATATATTTTCACAGTTTGCAGCGCCAACTGTTTAGCAATATTTTAACTAAGTTCCTAAACACATAGCTGATTCCTGTCAAAAAACTAGTAGCTCCAAAGATTAATGATAAAAATTACACAAGTAATTTTCAAAATTTGATTGGCCTATTGTAATATTCGTGGTTTTTCAAAAATATTTCTTGCTATTATAAAATGATAAAAATTTTGTAATTATAATTTTAACTATCAATTGAGATCTACTGATGTCCATTTCAGCCCATATTTAGCTTATATTAAGTATTTTTTGATTTTGAATGTTTAATGTAATTTGTCAAGTGCACGCGGGGCAAAGTGGATGGGGCGAAGTGAAATAATTCATTTTGTTAGCTTATGTATTCATTTACTAAACCACGTACATATTTCTTCAGTTATTAAATTATTGGCAATCTTTTACTTATTAATTCACTTATTTATTCATTCATTCATTTATTTTGTTATTCATTCTCTATTTTATTCACTCATATCTTTTTCTCATGTAATTATCAATCCATTTATTTTTTTATTCAATTATTCGTTTGTATTTTCAATATTAATTCATTTTTTCGTTTATTTATGCATTCATCTGATGAAAATTACTGCAACTTATCAAATAGAAAATGTTTCATTACAAAAATATTACATTTTTCACTTTGCCTCATGGTTTTTTGAGGTGAAAAATTTCCACCTTTTTTTAAGGAGCAAAATAACTGTAAAAAATTTAAATTATTATTTCAATGATAGCTGTATTACAAAATGCATTATTCCTTCATTATGTACACTAATTTTCAGAACAAATCTCCAATTTGTTCACTTTGAAACAGGCATCTATTTCACTTTGGCCTACCATCTCCTACATAGCTCAGATTAAAGAAGTGACATCCCCAGTGACAAAATCAGTCTTGATATAAGTTGTAAAATGCAAAGAAACAGTTACTTTGCTCATGCTTGAGCCTACCCATAAGCTTGATAGGTTGTATTGGGCTAAGAATTCGAAATTAGGTCATATGTAATAGTTCGGTGTCATTGACACCTAACGTTTTTCATATAGCTACTAAAATATATAGTCTTGCTTAGGCTTATATAGTCATAAAACAGAAAAAATGGCTTTATAAAGGCTATATGATTTTATTAAGTCCTACTTAGGCGTAATTTTGTACTTGCTTTTGTTTTGTTACGACTTTCGTAACTTAATAAAATATAATTTTGTATGACTTGTATTTATCACAAATTCAAAGTATATTCAAAAATTACTAATTGAGTAAAAGAATTTCGAAAGTGACCAAATATATTTAAAAATCACAGTGGCTATATTTTTCTTATTTTTCTTATTATGTGTTACAAAAATTATTACGCTTTGATAAAATGTGCTATAAACATTTTATTTTAAAGTAAAATAGTAATTTTTGCGTTGCTCGTATCAAGATTTATTACATTTGTTAATTGTTAATTAATTTTTGCTTACTGTAACAAGTTTGGTGACGTTGCCTCAAGTGTGCTGTGAAGAATTGCACATTTGAAATTTATTTTCAATTATCAAAGTAAGTAATTGTTAACACATGCGAAATATAAGATAAACACAAGGATGTTTTTCTTCCTAAAAATGAACTGCTTATTTTTTCGAGCAAAAAGACAATGATCGAAGCACATTCAAAACACACGCAATAGACTTTGCAGACAATCTTTGTAGAATCAAAACATCAATTATTTGAACAGACTCCAGAAAAAACTGCGTTAGTTTGATTGTTACCTTTTTCCGCTGTACTGTATGACTCCTGACTTAAAGAAGCTGGAGAGAGTTCCCTATGGTGTAAATACAAAAACAAGAATACACAAATTTTGAACAGTACTTGGAAAGGATTTTTAAAAAAATGAAAAGCTACTTGTAGTGGAGAAAGAGATACTAATTGTCTAATTTAGCTGAGCTTATGTATGTGAAATGAAAGCTTATTGGAGGTACGGAAAACATCATTATCGTTCACTAATTTTCACTATGTTTTAAATACAGTGAACTCTCATTTATACACCGCCTCATTTATACGCCTTTTTCACTTATACGAAAATTTCCAATTGTCCCAGCACATTCCATAGCAAAATAATGATAATATAATTCGTTTATGCGTCGCTCTTAAGATAAATATTTCACTTATGCGCCGAATTTTTCGTAAAATGTAAAAAAATAATTAATTTTCTTAAAAAAATAAGCATGTTTCTTCAATTTCCTCTTTTATCTTTGGCCTTAATTGCTCACGGAAGGCTTTTTTTTTCGCATGAACTGGAGTTCGGAGATTGACAATTATCAATTATGCATTGATTTGAAATGATTAGTTTGTGATTAGGTATGCTACAATTTTTATTTTCTATTTATCATAGTAGTTACGTTACAGTAATTGCCAAACCATAGTAAAAATGTCCTTTTTCTATAGAAATAATCTTATTTATGCCCTCATTAGAGCTTATCTTGCATTTTAGACCTTTAAATAGGATTGTTCACTTATGCGTCTCTCTCACTTATGCGCCTTTTCCTGTTGGTCCCTTGGGCCGGCGCGTAAGTGAGAGTTCACTGTATCTTAGTTAGAAATCAAGTTTATCTTTTTTGCTTGATTGTATACATTTACATTAGTATGTTTCTTGAGTAATTAAAACTAGAGATGGAATAAAGCTCTTCGACCTGGCCGAATCATAAGGTGTGATTCGGACATTCGGACAGGCCTCTAGTTAAATTTGATTTTTTTTCTGTTAGGTTATTTCAATACGTTATAACTTATTGACATTCATCTGTAGTCCTATATTTTCGTGTATAAACACAGTGTATATTATTGTGAAAGGTGTAAAACTGAATTACAAAAGAATAAATAATTCAATAAGTAAAAAAAAAAGGTTTAAAAAGTCAAATTTTAGTTGATTCCACTGAACGGAACTGCTCATGCGCAACTTAAAAACTACCATTTAAAAGCCATTACAACAGAAATTTAAAAATTAATGTACTTCAGTAGAATATTTTGAAATTTGAACCTTGTTCACCTTTTCTAAACTTTAAAGGTCAGTCGGGATCTAATGACCCAAATATTGAACGTTTTTATTATTCTTCAACTATTTAGGATGTAAAAGCTTAACCTCTTCTTTTAGCAAATAAAAAAACGATCAATTCTTGGGCCCACCCTAATGATTACATAGCTTTATATCCTAAAATAAAAGAAAGAATTCCTTATATCCCTGAGCACGCGCATAAGGATTTAACTGTAAAATTTGTAAGTCACGAAGTTGGATTTCTTTAATTGCAACCGTTAGTCTTTCCCAACGTAATAGCTTAAAGTTATTTTTTTATTCAGCGAGAGAAAAACTGAAACGAATAGAAGCAAATTCCTATCAAATACCAAGGAATAAAGTTACGATCTAAATGACATTTATTGCGTTACTTACGAATCGACTAAAATATCATCACTAAAAGTTATTTGAAAGAGTTTCTAGAACTTCCTGCGGTACACTAAACTCCCTTTATTCACTGTGTTAATAGCCTATAAAATGGTCATAAAAGCATAGGTAGCAGCACAATACGGGGTGATTATGCGAAGGCAATTTCTTTTACTGTAGTCCTGGGATTTCTGTTTACTTTATAAATAGGGTAATAAAATTTTTCTGAAATGTGAATTTATGTTTAGCAATTCGGGAAACGGTGTGTAGTAAGATGTGTGTTCACAAATACAGCAGTGAGTTAAATTTTAGTAGAAATATTTGTCGGCATTGCAGCTGTTTACTGAAGAACATATGTGCGAAAGACGGAAATGGTCTGAGTTTTTCTTAACATTTCACTGTCACATATCAAAATCATGACTTGGAATTTAAAGTTGTTCTCACCTTTCAGGTTTTTCCATACTATTTTATATGTCGACGTCAGGACTCAAAATCTTAAGTTGTTCTCACCTTTCGGGTTTTTTCAAGCTAGTTTTAATCAACCCCTAAACCCTGAGGACCGATTTTTTTTCTGTCACACATCAAAATCATGACTCGGAATCTTAAGCTGTTAGCACCTTTTTGGGTTTTTTTAAACTGATTTTAATCAACCCCTAAACCTTCAGACGGATTTTTCTTCTGTCACATGTCAAAATCAAGACTCGGAACCTTAAGCTGTTCTTCCTTTCGTTTTTTTTTCAAACATATTTTAATGAACCCCTAAACCTTCAGACGGATTTTTATACAAATACAAATACAAATGTGGCGACCAGCATCAGGCTCAGGGCCCAACTTGGCTGGTCCTAGTCAAATTAAAGACCCCAATGAAGATCAATGGCCCTCTTAAAGCCATCTACTCCATTGCTCTTTACTGCCTCTTCCGGTAAGCTGTTCCAAGTTCCCACTACCCTGCTAAAATAGTAATTTTTTCGAATTTCCAGGTTCGCCTGAGGTTTAAACAGCTTAAAACAATGACCCCTTGTCCTGCTTTCCTTGCAAAACTCCAACCCTGCAACATCATTCATTTTAATAAATTTAAATAACTGAATCATGTCCCCTCTGGTTCTCCTTTGCTCAAGACTATACATATTAAGCATTCTAAGTCTGGAATCATAGTCTAAATTAGAAAATCCATTTACTAACCTTGTAGCCCTTCTTTGTACCCTTTCCAATAAATTAATGTCTTTCTTCAGATAAGGAGACCAAAACTGAACAGCATACTCCAAATGAGGTCTTACCAAACTTCTATATAGAGGCAGAAGAACCTTCTTAGATTTGTTTGAAATAGATCTATTAATAAACCCAAGCATCCTATTGGCTTTGTTACTAGCTATGCTGCACTGTTGACTGGACTTGAAATCCTGATTTATTAAGACACCTAGATCCATAACATTATCCGCCCTACTAATGACTGAACCCTGTAAATAATAGCTTGTATGCTTATTTCCATGACCGAAATGCAGCACTTGACATTTCCCAACATTAACTGCCATACCCCACTTGTCTGCCCATTTAGTAATATGATCCAAATCCTGTTGCAGCTGATTTATTTGTTCGTCATTTTCTACAACCCCCATAAGTTTGACATCATCGGCAAAACAATTCATGTTTCCAGAAACATTTTCATGAATGTCATTCATAAAAATAATAAACAAAAGGGGACCTAAAACTGATCCTTGGGGAACCCCACTTAAAACCTCACTCCATTTAGAATAGTTACCCCTAACAACTACTCTTTGTTTCCTTCCTGTCAGCCAATTCCTAACCCAAACTAGAATTTTACCTCCTACCCCTATACCAGCTAATTTGCTGAGTAGTGCTACATGCGGTACCTTATCGAAAGCTTTTTGAAAATCTATGTAAACAACATCTACGCATTTTTTGCTATCTAAAGCCAAGGTAACCTTGTCGTAGAAATGTAATAAATTAGTAGCACACGATTTACCTTTTCTGAAACCATACTGCAAACTACTCAACAGCCCATTATTTTCTAAGAAATTCATAATCTTAATTTTGATCAATGTTTCAAAAATTTTACATACCACTGAAGTCAGACTCACAGGCCTATAATTTCCTGCATTACCTCTAGACCCTTTCTTGAAGAGTGGTGTAATGTTAGCTAGTTTCCAGTCCTCTGGCACTATCCCTGAGTTATACGAAGCATTGAATATATTAACTATAGCGTCAACTAATTCCTCTGCACATTCTACTAGAATTTTTGGATAAATATTATCTGGTCCCGGAGCTTTTGCGGTTTTAATTTTTTTCAAATAAAGTAAAACGTCCTCCCTGGAAAATACAAAGTCCTCAAGCTGTGTAGTAGCTTGTGTCTTGCTTGTGTCAACTGTTGAGATACAGTTATCGTTAAAAACACTGGAAAAAAAGTCATTTAGAACATTTGCTATATCACCATCATTCTGAATTAAATTTCCATGCTCATCTACTAGTGGCCCAATTTGACTATTTCGAACTTTCCCAGAATTTGCGTATGCAAAAAACTCCTTTGGATTCCTGTCAATATTATCTGCCAGCTTTTGTTCCAATTCTCTTTTCTGAAACCGTACCAAATACTTAAAACTACGCCTAGCCTCACAATACTGTAACTTGTCTGCGCTGTGACCAGTTTCTTTTAATCGACGAAAAGCAGCTTGCTTACGGTTTAGAGCATCCTTAGTTTCCCTAGTGAACCACATGGGCCAAATTTTTGTGTTTACCCCTTTTCTCCTAAAAGGAACAAAATCTCCAACTGTTTTTGCTAGTTTTTCCTTAAACTCTGTCCACTGCAAATTTACATCGCTATTGTCCAAACCTGATGAAAAAACCGCTTTCAAACTCTGCCTGAGTGCGACAAAATCAGTATTTCTGAAATTAGGTACAAACCTAAAATTTTTGTCTTTGTGCATATCAAACTTAATCCCAAACCTAATGCTGTTGTGGTCACTATCCCCAATATGCTCCCCTTCACATTATGCCTGTACAGAGCCTTCAACATTGCAGAAAACAAGATCCAAAACAGTATCCTGCCGTGTTCCCTCAGAAACAACTTGATCTAAAAAACAGTCACCAATTACTTTTAGAAATTCCTCTTCTCTACTATTATTGGGGTAAGAATTATTCCAATCAATGCCCGGAAAATTGAAATCCCCCATTATAATTACCGGTCCCTTACTCGACATGTCTCTAATAATACGATACATCTGTTCATCTTGACCCTGGCTTAGATTAGGTGGCCTATAAATGTTACCCAAACGTAATTTTTTACCCTTACCGCTCATCAATTCTAGCCAACCCATGTCAATATCATTAGGTTTGTCATTTATTGCCAATTCATTGCAAGTTAAAGCAAGTTTTCTTGTCACATATCAAAATCATGAACCTTAAGTTGTTCTCACCTTTCAAGTTCTTTCAAACTATGCTTCATCGAGCCCTAGCCATTCGGGAAAAAATTTTGGTTTTCCGTCACATATCAAAATTAAAACAAGGAATCTTTAAGTTATTCTCATGTTTCGGGTTTTTTCAAAATATATCCCATAAGCACTCCTTTCTGATTTTTCTTTTTCCTTTCTTTTTTTTATTTGAGTGTGTGTTTTGAGAAATATCAATTTCTTAAATGTGTGACATAATTTGCATTATTCGCACAGTAGTTCAATGAATTTTAATTAGTTTCGTATTTCTTATTTCAAACAGAGTAAAATACTCTGAAGAAAACATTTTTATTTATGTTTTGAAGGTATATGCTTGAAGTGTTCAGGACGACATAACTTACATACACTATAACTACCTCTAACTATAACTACCCTGTTAAAAATATCCATGAAACGCCGAACCATGCTTAGAGGAAAATTTGATGGCTCTCCTATTTAGAAAACACAAGAACATAGTTTTCGCTGCAGATGTTTGTGGTATTGCTTAATATCTACCTTTTTGTAAAACGGAAACTTCTAAAAATCGTCTGTTTTTGCGGAATCATCAGTGTCTGGAAATTTCGTTGCCTGTATTCTTCTTCTACTTTGAAATAAAAAATTTACTATACATTAAAGAGCCGATTAACAAAGCTTGTCGAGATTTTTTTGTTGCTGTCATCAGTTTTTGCTGGCACATGTTGACCGGAATGTTTATTATCTTCAACAGCCTCTATACCTTCCAAAACCATTTACGTTACCTTCCAAAAATCATTTATACCATTCAAAAGGTTGATTACGTGACCATGCCAAACACCTCTTTTAAAATTTTAAAACTTTCAGTTGGAATTTGTAAAAATTTCCCTACTCCATTTTAAAGCTTATCATGATTGCCCCACTTCGACGCAACAACGTTTGAAGGGCATACACTGCAAAAATGAACTTCTTTTTAGAGTATAATACTGGAAGCCGAGGTTCTAATTTAAAACTGTAAAATACACAGTAATAAACTGTAAAACTAGCAATTTTATAGTTTTTTACTGTAAAGTTAGCAATTCAACAGTTAATTGTCGTAAAATTTAGCTGTATTATACTGTAAAAAACAATAGTATAATACTGGCGGCACTGAGGTTCCAGTTTAAAACTGTAAAATGCACAATAATAAACTGTAAAATTGCTAATTTTACACTTTATCACGGTAATATTGCTACTTTAGTTTAGTATTTTAAAATTAGCAATTTTACAGCTAATTACTATGAAATTAACTGTATTATACTGTAAAAACAACATTCATTTTTTAGGGTATCACACGTAACAAAATCCCTTCAACCAGAGCTCAATTAAGATATTACATAGCCCTAGGCCAAATACTTTTTTGGGGGAACCCTGTACTTAGGTTTTACAATTTCACGCATTGAATAAGATAATTTAAGCCATTGACTAGAGCAATTTTAGCTGTTTGGTGGCCCCAAATTGTGGAGGAGGCCCTAGGCCACGGCTTATCTGGCTTATTCAATAATCATGCCCTGCCTTCAACTTTGCTACAACTTTCATTCGACTCATACGCAAATCGCGAATTCTCACAGGAAAATCCCCGTCTGCGTTGCTTTTCCAAATTCAACGCATTCTCTTCTCAACTTTTTATTTTCTTCCCAGAAAAATTGCATGGACCACTGTAAAAAAAGAATGTTATTTTCACATTATAATTCAGCTAATTTTATAGTAATAAACTGTAAAAATTGCTAATTTTACAGTAATAAAATGCTAAATTGTTCATTTTACAGTACTAAACTGTATAATTGCTAATTTTACAGTAATAAACTGTAAAATTAGGAATTTTACAGTTTATTACCGTGCATTTTGCAGTCTTTAACTGGAATCTCTGCTGCCAGTATTATACTGTTGTTCTTACAGTATAATACAGATAAATTTTACGGCAATAAACTGCGAAACTTCTAACTTTACAGTAAGAAAGTGTAAAATTGCGAGTTTTACACTTTATTGCTGTGCATTTTACAGTTTTAAATTGGAACCTCTGCTGCCTGTATTATGCTGTAAAAACAACAGTTCATTTTTTGCAGTGACTTCAACTTTCGGGCTAACTCAGTTAATCAGGAGGCAGCAATCCCTTGGCCTGATAACCTCAAAAACAAGATCTGGCTGTCTTAAGATAGTCAACAAACACATGCAAGAAGAGAAGAAATAGCTAGAACAACTTCAGGTGAATTATTAATGATATATTTTTATTTATAAACAAATATAAATGTTATTTTTCTGGTTATTCACGTAACTATTGTGTGTTTAGCTGATTTATAACTTATTAACTAAGCAGAAAGTTTGTCCTTGCCAAATTCACCAATCCGGTGGTGTAATCTTGTCAAATGTAAAATTTTGCAAACAAACTTTTATTAAATCAGAGCAACGAAAACGTTTTTGATGCATTCATGTGAGAACGTGCTAAGTAGAAATCGCATTATATTAGCTTATAAGAATTTAAAATCTCTATTCGTTCTGATAAGTTTATTTAGTGAATGTCACTATGCTACTGAACAGATGCTTGCGACAAATTATCTTTAGTGCATTCACATTTTATAGATATATTTTGTTTCTTTTTCTCCCTTACGTGGCTAAATTTTTAAAATTTTCTGTTTATTGATAATAATAATATATCAAATGTAGCTATTTTAGCCACTCCATTTATACTAGCTGTCTTCTTAAAATCAATATGAAAATCAGAAAAATCTGAGTTGAGAAATTTTGCGATACTTTTAAAGTACTTTCGCTCATGGTGAACAAAAAGTCTGAAGAGGTTTAGCTTCATCGCGTCATATCAACACAACAACGTCTAACTCAAACAAGGATCAAAACAACTAAACTAGATAAAGGGATGAAGTAACGTGCGACCAGTACTAGAAATGTAAAGACCAACTACATTGCATTTTCACTCTACTACGTCAAATCTAACGGTTTGGGCATGCGCACCCTTGTTACTTGATTGTCTAACTGAGTATTTCAATATAGTTTGATATTTAACAAATATTGAAACCTATCTGTTAAGCAATGAATATGGCGTGACTTTCAATATCATACCGTGTTAAAAAAAAATTATTTTCTTTTAATTTCTAGATTCATCACTACTTTAAGGCTCTACGTAAAATGTTTTAAGCCTGAAAATTCGTGTCTAAAAGAAATATTTTTTTAAGCAGTTGAGTGATATAGATTATAGAAGATGTTGCATACATGACAGACCTTTTCATCATAACATCATTTATTACTGCTTTTCAAATATTTCACTTCGATCAAATATAACGTTGTGATAGAAAAATTTCGTGAGTTTCAACATTGAAACTTATATGTCAAAGAAGTTATGATGAAAATTTTCTACGAAAGCTTCATTTTTCAAGAGTTTTCGACAGCTAAAACATTTGTTTTTATGAGCCGTTTTATTTTTGCATCATGTTAAGCTTTCATGCTTTTCCAGAATTTACGATTTTATATTTTATTCACTATTGCATATAGCTTGAAAGTATTATCGGTAAAAACGAAAAGTTAATGCTTTTTAATGTAGATAATGTCAAAATTATTGCTCAAAAAAATCTACAGTACAAGACTACTAATAACTTGGCTGATTTATTGAATATTGATTAAGTGTGCTCAAATTTGAACAACATACTTTTAGAGCAATGTGTACGAATTAATTTCAACATTAGTTGCATGATGGGAAACACCAAAAGGTTCTTGACTTTACTTTCGCAAGTTATTTTTTTTTCTTTCTTTTGTGGGTAGAGTAAGTAAGGGTAAATTACATTTCTCCATTTTTTCCTTTTTTTTCTTTCGATTCTTTTTCTTTCTTTTTTTAGAATTTTAGTTGAATAAAAGAAAAATCCCAAATGAAAATCAAAGAAACAAAAGCAATTCTCATCAAAATATCATTAAAAATGGTAGCTACATAGCTGCCTCTAATGCAATGGAGTAACTTGACAGATAAAACTGCTGCAACGTTATGAGTGATGCTCAACGTTACAACGGTTTTGTCATTTAAGTTACTCCATTGCGTTACAGGCAGCTATGCTGTCACCGCTTTTACGAAGTAAGGTTACACATTTTTTTTTTAGAGTGCCGTTTTTTTTGAGTTTTTTATGTGTACAAATATATAATACATAAGAAACTTTAAAAAAATATATTAAATGGGTTCTTAACCGGTTTGTCCAATACTTATATCAGTGCCCAAAGAAGGTCAATTCTACTCTAATAACTTAATGTGAGAATACTGGTTTCAATCGGGTGTTTTTTCCTGACAAAAAAAAATCGTATTCATATGGATCAGATGCTAAAAGACATTACAAAGCTTACAATGCAAGTTACAGTGAATTGGGTTTCCGTAAATGTAAAGGAAATGCTGTTTCTGAAGCGATTGTTGCTGTTGTTGTTGTTGTCTTGTGCCAGCTAATCTGGCAATTTGGAGTTTGCTGCTACACTTTTCCAACTGAACCGTAATTTGGTATGAAGTCCGACTTCTAAAGTACACAAATACTGTCTGTTTGCGTATTGTGCGCCTGGGAGCCGCGGACGCTTCCATCTGAAAAGGGGGTGATAGGTTAAGGATGCGCACTACCCGATGCCTTCAGCTTTTGTTCGCTTTCTACTTCCTCGTTGCTTTTCCCCCCTATTTCGAGAAAGTCCGAAAGGACTTCGCGCGTGCGCAGATGCAGCGGAGGTCGCACGAAAAAATTTTAGACAGTATGTCACAGGGACCCGTTTAAGTGAGTGCATCCATTCACAGCATAGCAACTCACTCACACAAAGAAAGGACTAGGACAGGAGAGAGAAAGTGCATCCATGGCCCGGGATTCGAACTCGGGACCACACCATCCGGGTCAGGCTTCTCTGACCACTGGATAAGACTGCCGGTTCTGAAGCAGTTACTCATCATAAGTTGACGCATATTTCGGACGATTTGTGGAAATGCAGAACTATTAATTTGAGTTATCTCAAAATTTTTCAATTTTGAGCAAGTTCATAATAAATACTATCCTAAAATCAACGCACTTTTATGACTTGTTGCATTACATTATTTCATTTTGCGTAGTGTGAAGCTTTTTTATCTGTGCTTCAATTCTAAAATCTTATTTACAGTACAGAACCAATTATCCGGGATATTCGGGACCATCGCTATCCCGGATATCTGAATTTCCCGGTTTTCTGGATAGCTAAGAAGCGATGTTTGCCAATTGTTTATAAAACCCAATTTACTATAATAAATAGTAAGTCATCTTAAAATAAGAAGAAAACGGTTCAGAATTGCTTATAAATATCGGAATATTAAAAAATACTACTGAAAGAATAATTTTAAACCCAAAGAATTAGTTGTTCACAAGACATAAGACCCTCACATTTTAAAAAAAGGGGGGGGTCACATTTTTCGATAATGTTTTAAAAAGAAAGAAAATTGTGGAAGGGGAAAGGAACAAATTTTTGAGCATATATGTGCAATTTTGCTACTAGTGCATTGAATAAATTCGTTACTATGAACATGTTTTTTTTTCGTTTTTTATAAAAGCAGTTTTCACGTCATCACTTACACTCTAAACAGTTTTAATTAACGGTCATTCAATAATAGAAATTGCATTAGATGGTGACAATATTTATTTCTTTAGTTTTCAGCTGGAATAAAACAGGAAAATGTTTTATTTACGAGTGTACTTTTTAAATCAAGAAAACATTTCGCAAATTCTACCTCGCGTGACCCTTCAACTTCAGCTTTAAAGTTTGTTTTTGTAATAAATTTCTAAGTTTTGTGCGAGTAATATGGTTCTCTTCAAAGAACCATTCATACTCATTTATAGGTGTTTCAAAAACAAACTTTCTTTTTTAAAAATGTCGGGAAAATCGGTAAAATTTCCCGGTTTTCTGGTTTCCCGGTTTTTTGGTTCCCGGATAAAAGGTTCTATACTGTACTATTTCTCTAGCCTGCTTTTATGTTACTACGCGAGATCTTCTTTATTCCTTTATCAAATTACATGATTTTTCTTCTCATTTTAAAGCTTATTGTACCAGCTAATGACGAAAAATAGACCTACGGTCTAAAAATTGCTTTCTTGTTTCAGAAAAAAACCGCTTTTTCTGTTTTTTATTGCTCATTACTTCAATGAATAGCATCCAAAAATTAAGACGCATTAACGCGGTTAGATGGAGCGTCGTGCATATATAATGGGAATGGCATAAGGTCGAATCCGGACCCAAAAATAACATTTTAATGGTTCTTTTTTTCTACAGCAGAATTCTAATCTAACTTTCCATCATTATATAAAACAATTTGTCAAAGTTTTTTTTTTCTTTCTTTTTCTTTTTTTGAAGGTATGTCAATACTTTAGTGATACTTCATCAAACTTTAAAAGTAAGACATCGTTTAACGATTTTTTCACCGCGATCACAGCGAAAAAAAAAAACGAACAGCTCACATTTTTGTTGTTGTTTATAAAATTATTTATTAAAAAACTGGGTCTCCGTGGCCCTCTCGTTTCGCCTCTTAAGCCAGAGGTCGTGGGTTCTATTCCCATTGGTGCACTTTGTGTTATTTCCTCTCTTTGTGCTGTACATATTTCTTGTGTTGTCCTGTTTGTTAATAAAATAAAGAACTCAAACTTCTCTGGAGGTAATGGCACCCATTCCTTGCGTATTATTTGTTACAGTCGAACTTGTTTATCTCGAACTGCTTATCTCGAAAACCTCTCTATGTCAAAATTTTTCAATTTCCCTGCTTTTACAGCATAAATTTAATGTTTTTTCTCATGTTTATCTTGAATGATTTTTCTCGAAAACCTCTATATCTCGAATTTTGACAAGTCTCATTTTTGAATTTCATCTCCAGCCACCTTTATCAATGGTATAAGTTGGAGACAAAAATCATCTTTTGCACTATCATTCAAAGACCATATTCGTGGTTAAAGGTATGCATTAACTTGCTACCGATATAGTCATCACAATTAGTAAAACGTGGACTCACAACATGTACAGTACAATATTCAACAATATCAATGCAAAAGAATCTATTAAGTATTTGCTTTTGTTCCTATTGCTTATTTTTGTAAATCGTATAACAACCTCAGTATCTCGTAATCCTCAGTATCGAATTTTTCTTCTGTCCTGTGAAATTCGAGATAGACTGGTTTGACTGTACGAAACAACTTAAAAAACAACAACAGGTTTTCGCATTCCTTCTGTCAAGTGCGAATGTTTCACAAAGGTCAACTAGTTAATTACAGTTAATATTACAAAATTTTCGGCATCTCATTGGAGAAACTTTTAAGCGGGAATACCAAACTGACTTTGGTTAAAGATTACTCCGTCCCCATATGATCGCATGTTGACTCACTTGGATGGCTTTTATGTGGTTTCTATGGATTGAGAAATACCTCTTTTACCCAAGAACAAATAAAGCAAAGAGATAATTCTAGACGTAGAACAGCTGCTCCAATCTGTACTTATTTGCTGTAGTTATCGCTTTTTCCCAAATAAAGCATTTGGATAATACTACTGAATCTTCAAGAAAACAAAACCAACATTAAAATGCTTGGAATGTTGAACCACGTATAAACGCAGTTCCGCTGACGCATAAATGTCTATGGAAGAGTTATAAATGGAGAGAAAATATTTCTTACGTAACTTGATGTTGTAAGAATTTTTTTATATTGTTAGAAGAAGGATTTGCTAGGCACACATAACGGAATGAAATCTTCACAAAATTTATTGTCCAGAAAGCTAATAGTAGTTGTAACACTTACATCATGCGCAGACAGTTTTCTTAGCACACGTTTCATTCAAATGCTATGACTAGCAGGAAAAATTCAATAGGAAAACTTTTAAAACGTTTGACTTCTATTTGTAGCCGCACCTTGATGTTAGGTCATATTGGGTCGCAGTGATCTCCTGAAAATGTCTTTTTCGGAGAATTTTGTCTGACGATTCGGCAAATTTAAGGACTTATGTGGATTTTTTAAATGTCCCAAATGCCTCTTTTCATTACACGTACACTCAGGCACATTGAAAATAGTGACCCAAGAAGAAAGCATCGGATTGAAATGAAATTTAGTACACATAATGATACAGATGAGAGATTCACTTGATCTCAAAATCAAGACAATTGAACGAATACAGGGTGTGCAAGGACACAAATACGGAGCAACTTCAATAGCGCTTTGGACCACCTCTAGCTGCAATACATACCGCCACACGGTCCGGCATTGAGTTGATTAGACGCCTGATATTGTCCTGAGGCAGATGGGCCCACAAATTTGTAACAGCCAACTCCAAACACGCACAGAGTGACACGATGGCATCTGACGTTTTAGCTGATCCCACATATGCTCTATAGGGGATAAGTCGGGGGAGCGGGCCGGCCATGGAAGAGTCTGAAAATGGCATAGGAAGTCTTGAGCAACACTTGCTGTATGCGGACGAGCATTATCTTGCTGGAAAATTCCCCCTGGGAGACCATTTAGGAAAGGTCCTACATGGGGTCGAAGAATATCATCAACGTAACGTTGGCCGGTTAAGAATCCCCTTCCTGATTTAAGCACCATTTCGGCGTGTATGAGCATGGCACAAAACTTGGATCATTTGCATATCACATTACGCTGTACTTATTTGCCAAGTTTCGACATTGTACAGATTCCTTGTATTTGTGTCGTTGCTCACCCTGTATTAGTTTAATTGTCTTGATTTTGAGATCAAGTGAGTCTCTCATCTGTATCATTATGTGTAGTAAATTTCATTTCAATCCGACGATTTCTTCTTGGGTCGCTATTTTCAATGTGCCTGAGTGTATTTACATGTTAAGATCCGTATTTAATTATTCGGCAAAGTTTGAAGTTCTTCTCGGCAAATGTAGAACTTCTGCCCTCCCAAAAATTTCAATTTGGAGCTCCGCTGTCTACGTGTAACTATAATTTAAATGAATTGGTGTTGTGGTAACTATAATTTAAATGAATTGGTGTTGTTGTTCTCTTGTGGAAGCCTGGGTGGCAATTTGGGGTGCGCTGCTTCACAATGAAACGAAAGTATGCACAATTTAACAGAAGTCTCAAAACAGCCGAAATATATCTCTAGAAGGTATTTGGTTTTGATGAAAAGTGCGAGATTACCGTTTAGTATTTGTACGAATGAGACAAAAGTAGCTATTCTAATGTCCATCGGCTGTTCAATAAAAACGGATCGTATTTTCTTTCTAAATGAATAAAAAAAAATCAAGGCACAGAAAATGACTTTGCTAGTCATCCAAGTACACGTATTTTCGTTTTCGCATACGGAAAAATGAAAGCAACACTCGGTGAACAAAAAATACATTGCTTTAAAGTTTTGTGTTTAGCTTAAGAAACCAGCATCTGAGGTATATTGAATTTCGCAGGAAGTTGGTGGAGAATGTATTCCTCTCTGTAGCACAACCAGATATTGATTCAGAATGTTTCAAGAGGAGCGCCGAGGATCAGGTTCAAAGGAAGGGCGATCTGGCGCTCCAGTAACTTTTTTAACTGAAGAAAACGTAGACATCACTGCTGTGAAAGTGGGATAAGATCATCGATTCCCTTTGAGAAAGATTTATATTAGTAAAATCTGATGTCGACTATCTCAATCAATGCACCATATATAGTTCCAGGGGCACTCATATCTATTGTGGGGAGCATCACTCTGTTGGGTCATCAGGTGGAACATATAACCTTTTAGTCAAGGTTATTTGCCCCACCCCTAATGTTCCAACAGAAAGCCCATATGGCGGCAATCATCCATTAACAGCCTTTCTTAGGATGTTCTCTTGCTGTTTTTCAGAACAATCAACCGGACCACTAGAACGGTCATTGTTTATATTTAAGTTCCTACAAGCACTAACTTGGATAGCATGCCAAAAATACTATTTCTTCCCTTTAGGTTTCCTTTGAAATCTTAATCATTGATAGAAATCGATAGAAAATTTATGTACGTTATTCCAGAAATTTCTTTGCAATCCACCTCCTCTGAAAAAAAAAATGTTTACTGTTGGTGTAATTATGAAAGCTAATTACTGAGGCATTTTTTCTTCGGCGGGGCATGTGAACATGAATTACCCTATATCGGCTCTTCTATGATCTACTCTTTGATGTATTTAAGAGATATGATAATGAGTAAGTGAAAAAGTATAACGCATTGATTTTTTAGAGATCTCGTGCTCGCGGCTGAACTTGAAACGTTTTAAACCGTATTTAGACATTTTACACTGTATGAAGTGGCCTAATCACCTTCTTACAGTGGGCCTGAAATATGATAAACTACTACTAGAAAAGTGTATCGGCTATCGATAAAATGGTGACATGCATTGGCAGATTATGCGCCTTGCACCTATAAATTACACAGAATTAAAAAAAATAAAATATAGTCAACTCGTGATAAATCTAACTCGTTATAACTCGAATATTCCTATTTCTTGAACTTTTCATTGGGTCTCAAACTCTTGAGACGGCATTGGAAACTTTCTATCACTCGCGAAGAGGTTTTGGGATTATAATGCTTATTTTCTTTTGGGGGGTATTATTTCTCCTTAAAGTTTTTAAGTATTTTTTTTCTCTCCCTGTATAATGTGTGTTTAAAGATAACTTGCTAAGATGGTAAAATATTTTTTTACTCTGGTGCTTCATATCCCTCAAAAACATCTTCACAAAATATTTGAAATTGAATCAATGTGTTTGGTCGGTTTCAGTTTGAAAAAGAAATTTGAATTCAGAAAACGGGCTAGTGTAAGATGACAAATTAAGTGCATGGTCTAATCATGGGCGTCCTGAACTTAAAATTTGTTCGGAGGGGGGGATTCTCAATGTACCAAATGAAGTTTTATGTTTTACCGAATAATAAAGAACGAACTTGCAGACATGTACCTAACATGTAGTGAGAAAAAGTATTAAAAAAAAGGCTAATAAGAAAAAAAAGGAGGTCACAGTGACCTCACACCCCGACTCTGATCTAAGGAGGGGCAGCTGTCCCCAGTGGTGTAGGAACTTTGTAAAAACTGGGGGAGCCCGGTGCGGCACTATGCCAGATATTGGCACTTTCTTGGAGGTGGGGGGGGGGGGTGAAGACACACTTTTTCACTCTTAACGCACAAGCTCGACTATGAAGTCATTAATTTTCAAATCGACATTTTTTGTGAATAAAAGTAAATTAAAAGCATTAATAATATCTCTTTCGTCAGAAAGACGACAAGTTTAAGTACACTTTTACATTTTTAATATGAACTTAGTTCTAGATGTAATACTTGCTCAGAAATAGGAAATCTCAAACTTCTCTCGTGATAAAATTTCCAAATGGTAATTTTAAAACAATGACTTTAGAAAATTTTTGGTGACTTCAATGAATTGAAATTTTTTGAAATAGAAGTCTTAAAAGCGAATTGTGTAGGCCAACTTTGGTTACATTAGGGGCAGAAACTGGGGTAGCAAAATCATCTCGGGCAATTTTTCTAAATTATAGGTTTAAAAACGTAGTTTTGGACGATTTTTGATAATATTGAGAATATGTGAAGTTCTTGAGGACGGAACAATTCTTAAAAAATGCGTTTGTTCCATTTAATTTGCATAGTACTGTAGATCACATTTTTGAAAACAGGTTTGAGGTTAAATGTGCTGCAAAAGTTGTAGTAAGAAAATTTTCCCGGGGAGCTGAGCCGGTCTGAAATATTAGTGGGGGAGCTCGAGTTCCCCGGTTCCTACGCCCTTGGCTGTACCTCTCTCCCCCCCTTGCTACGGCTGTCCAGTAAAAAATCATGCTTTCTTTTAACCCAACTCCCATTCCTTTACGACATAGCCTTGTTGCATAGCAGGTGTGAAATAGTTTCTTCCGAAGTGGGGAATCAATTTTGGTTGCTAGGGAAAAGTGGTAGAACCAGTGTACATGAGCAGCAATACTTACTTATTGACAAGTATCAGATGATTTACTAATTTGCTTTATTATTATTGTGAAAGCTATATCCATAAGTGTGCAAGATACTGTTGATTTGAAATATAGTAAAAGTTTGTGAAATCAAATTTATATAGAAATATAATCCATGACATTTTGCAAATTATCCATTCTTAATTTAGATTCGACATAAAATACATCAAGTATGTTCAAAATCACAGTTGCAAAGTAGAGATGGAACGAAGCTTCGGCCGGGCCGAAGCTTCGGCCAATTTGCCCAAATTGCCGAAGCTTCGGTCTGGCCGAAGCATGAGTTGTGATTCGGCCGCTTCGGCCTGAAATTTATGCAGCGAATGAAAGACAAGTAAAAAAGAATGCATGATAGGGTAAGTGCTCCAGTAGTCGGCCACAATGACATAAAACTCCTCATGAATAGTAGTACATTTTTTATTCAAAATCAGATGTGACGCATTCACACATTCATGTACTTATCCTCGATTATCAATCAGTGGCAGTTAAGTTTCGGGTACTTTTTCTTGAATTAGTAATGAGTCATTTCATTTTGAATGGTGCTGCCGTCATCCAAGATTGCGATTCTGCTTATTTTTCAGGTAAGATGATTCTGTGGCCGACTATTGGAACATTTACTAGTGTTGATAACAGCTTGGATTTTAACATATATATATATATTTTTTTTTTTAATTTCTGAAACAAGTAGATGATTCACTATCAGAAATGTTCATCCTTGTAAAGTTTTACCTTGTTTTTGTTACTGTATTGATAGCTGAAAGTTCTAGGTTAGCCAAGATCAACAAAAAATCTCTTAAATAGCCGACTACTGGTGCTTTTACTCTACTATTTTTTCGAATTCACCAAAAACTGAAGCATTTTGCATTAAGAATATTAAGATAAATATATAACACAGCGTAAATAGTAGTAGATTGGGTAGTTCTATGATATAATACATGATCATACCAGTTTTTTTATTATAAAACATCAACTGAATTGCAGACTGAGCTTTTCATGTTCCAAGTAGAGCTTCCTACTACTAATTTGCAATACAAAAATAGTAATGTCGTCTTTTCTTGTACTAGCAATACAAAGCAAAACAAAACAAGAAAACTTTTAATTAGGGAAATTAATTTAAGAATGACCCAGTAAGCTGAAAATGTTGTGTAATACTAGGAACATTAAAATAAAAACAACCAAAATAAAAATAAACTTTAATTAATGAAATCAATTTAAGAATGCCACAGTAAGCTGAAAATATTGTGTAACGCTAAGAATATAAAAACATATGGAGAAAAGTATAAAACTCTACGCATTTATTATGCATTTAATCCAAAAACTTCAATATGTGCGCCAGCCGAAGCTTCGGTATTCGGCGCTTCGGCCAAATGCCGCTTCGTTCCATCTCTATTGCAAAGCATTTAAAACTAATTTCAAATTAGGATATCCATATCATTAACATTTAATGAAAATCATGCGGTTAAACATGACTGGCAGTTCCTGATGATATTATAAAATAATATAATAAAAACTCATAGCAATGAAATACTTCAAAAAAAAAAAAAAAACTAATTGAAGGGAAAAACTCGATACATTTTTTATTTTGGCTCATCTAATATCTCACATTTGAATTTGTAAATATTCTTAAGTGAGTTAATGATTTGGATTTTAATAAACATTTTGGTTTCATTTTTAGTGATGATTAAAATTAAAAAAGCTGCGTTATAATAAAATTTCGAAAAAGAAAAGGCTCACTTCATCTAGGAAAACAGATTTAATTTATCAGCAAATCTTACTGTCAACAAGTTACTTTTAAACATTCACAAAACTTTTCACTTAAATTCAGAGCTATACAAAAAAAAAAAAAAAAAAGCTTATATCTTAACCCATTAATGCCTGACATTTTTTTTTTCCAAAGATATTTTGTATACTGGTTACAAACGGTGTTTAATGGACAGGAAAAATAATTTAAAAAATATTATGTAAAAAATAATTGTTTTATTAAGGAAAAAACATCGTTCCTCAAAAGTTACGATAGACCCCAGAGGGTACATACTTGTTTTACTCAATTTTAAGAATATCAGATATAATATTTAAAAAGACATTTTATAAGAAGAAATAAAATCAGCAATGAACATAAACTGGGAATAACTTTGAAAACTTAGTTTTTTTTCTTGAGATTGTGAACGATGTAATTCTTGATAAAGATCATATTAAAACTGCTACAAAACACACTTTACAATAGTTATGTGCTGCAATCTGTTAATAACGAATTGAAAGAATACCAAGGTACTAATTGAACACTATTATTTGGTTGAAATATTCATTTTGGGGAAATTCAGACCCTTTTTTGGACCGTCCATAAAAAGGGACGCTAGGCATTAATGGGTTAAAATAATGACTCATGGCTAAGTAAATTAGAGTGCAGAATAATTGTGTTTGTAAGTAAACTGGTTTTTATTTAGGAAATTAAATTCACAAAAAAATTCAAAATGTTTAATTTTCTTACTTGAAGAGTATATATAACACTGGGGAGGTCATTTTGCAGCATTCTAGCTTAAAGTCAATTCTGTACAAGACTATTGTGCTGAGAACTAAATAATTATTAGATTTGTCAAATTGATTCTAGTTTTTGAGATAAAGACTATTAGCTATTTCACTAAATACACCTAAATAAAAATACCAATATGTATTGAAAAATATTTGTATCAAGATCCTTTTTAAGAACGATATAAAAATATATATGCTGTTCATCAAATAATTAAAAACAAATTACAAAAGAAAAAATTTGTAAGCTTTGCTCTTAGGGGGCTGCTCAGGACAATCCCTTATTAAACTCCGGTATTAATCTGCCATCATGTTTCGATCTCAGCGACCTTGTTATCTTTCTGCTATTATCCTGATATCCTGGTGTGGAACAGTTCTTTTTCCTCACTGTAACCGCCCATATTATCCAGGAATCTGTCCAAATGGTTATGCAAAAAATTCAATTTAATGCTCACAGAAGCTCCTAATGTGTGAAAATTTTGAAGCAAGTTAGCAACCAATTTCGAATGTCTGGTGCTTTATGATTCCATAAAAAAATGTTTGATTGCTAAAACAAAGCTTAGCCATGTTTCAGATTCAATTTGTGTCATATGGTTTACAATAATACAGTATCTCTTATAAGGGTACAGGTTTGTGGTCCATTGAAGATACCTGCTTTTAATTTTCCATACTCAGGGCTAGGAAATATCAAACACTTTGGCTTTCACACATCTTGGCACTCAAGCATCTTTACTTATCAGTGGTTTATGAATCACAAGGCTTAAAAACAATATTGGACACCCAATGTTTTTTCTTTTGTACAAGACTTCTCTCCAAGTATGCTTCATAGGTTTTTATCACAAACTCTGATTTTTTTTTTTTTGCTTTCATAAACATTCGCCACACATATAACAAAAACTGTTGGGGTTGTTAATGCAACATTCTTGTAACGAGCTCTGATTTTTCAAGACAAAAAGCACTTTTAAACTCACAATAGGACACGAACTGATACTTTGAAGATCTAATATCTTAATTTGTAAAATTGTTGTACCTATATACGTCAATGGATAATAAATTTTAGGGGGGGCATTGAATTAATTGATCTTTAAGAGGGTAGTTTATATTTTTTCATTGATTTCTTGTGTTTTGGTAATCTCAAGAACCAGAGTCAACAAAAATAAAAGTAAATGCATACTGTGTAGGTCCAATGCAAGTGTTTACAAAAACCATTAACAAGATAAATGCCGCAGATTTTTAAATTTTTTTTTGTTCCGCAATGTCATTCTTTTATAAATAATGCTCATACGGGTCAAAATTCTTCATTAATTCTGGTTGGTTTAAATTCTTTCAATAAATTTACAGGTTGAAAATTTGGCACAATTTCAGGTCAAAGATATATTCTACACTGAAATTAATCCTTTTTGCAGTAGTTCGAAAATATTAACATGTTTTCTAACATTGCACGAAAATGAATCTGAATGATTAGCCTTATGCTTAAAATAAAATATCCAAGGAAAGTCAAAAACCATGCATATCTTTTTGTGTATCAAAAAAAAATTAAGCTGTCTTAAATACCTTTAAGTGTCAATCATTTGAATGTGTGATAATAGATTCAAGAAAAAAGTCTGCATATGTTCAAACCAAATTTTATTTAGAAACTCAACATTTTAATAACACAAGGTTCAAAAAGTAACCCATAAGAATTAGACATTTTGTTTAAACAAGAAACACAAATGAACACACAAATAAGTCAGTTTAACAAAGCACAAAAAGCAATTGGACTGGTTTGTTTTAAAAGAAAAAATTGGTCCTGCACATCAACATTTCTTCACAAGAATATAAATGTCAATAAAATCTTAAAATGAAAAAGTTACAAGTATTTATTCAGTTTATTTTTTATACAAAAAATGCGACTAGTTTCACCAAAATTTACAAAACATCTAAATGAAAGGTAAACATTGTGTTCATACTTTTCTCTCATGTTAACCTAAAAAAAAAATTTTTTTTGACTTTTTTTGTCTTAACTCCATTTTGCTCGCTTGGCTAAAGTGTATAACAGAAGCCACAAGAAATTTATGATGGCAAACTGCATAGCAGAAGTTGTGGTAACTTTAAATTCGTTCAAACGTGGAAGTTTATAATAATATCACATTAATTTGTTTTTGATACAGTGAAATGCCTTCTGTCATAGGACACAATACAAAATGATATTTTACTAAACTTAGTGAAAACACGTTAGTTCATATCTAACATAACAACGAAATAGAACATTAATTATTTTTGATTTGTTAGAACTATAAAAGCACAATGTAGTTTTACACGAAGTCTTTAAAATAATACCCTGGTTTGAATTTAATAAACAAGATAAAATTTAATTTAAAAGTGTAAGAATATAGTTAACAGCACTAAGCCCATTTATCATAAAAGCAAAGTAATACATTCATAAAGCTCTAGAAAAATCATAACATTAAAGAAAATTAAGTTTAAAATTAACTCTTAAGAATGACCAATCACATTTAAAAAGTTATTTTAATGATCAATCCAAATGTGTGGTGTTAACCAAATGTGTTACATAATTATTTCAATTTAGAAGAGTAAAAAGTTAAAATTTCGGCACACATCGTTGGCAGTGTATAAACTTTAGAGAAATTCTACATTTTTGAATTGCACTGTTTAAATATGAACTTGGGAGAGTTCAAAGAAAAGTATTTAAACACATAAAATTTATTAATCTGTAAATGCATTCTATGAGAAAGTACTTGAGGAATAAATAGAATCACAATGTCAATGACTACAGAGATTAATGATATGAAATTTGACGAAATAATGAAAGAAATGATAAGCCTGTCATGTACATTCATATATACACTTTTTACAGATTATAAGAATAAAATGATTTGGGAACGAGGCTGCTTGCAGAACTCTTCATTCTGAAAATGTTTTGTGAAACTTCAGCTTTATATGAAGGCATCATTTATCACATTCTGTTTGATTTAACACATCCCATAGATGATATTCATGATGATATTCATGAAACAGGTAAACTCTTTAGATTTTAAGTAAAAATATTATAGACCTAAGCTACCTAAGACTGTTGTTGTTTAGCACGTTTTCTTGGAGGTCCAATCGGTGGGACTTGCTGTGTTGCCAATGCTCTAAAAGCATCAGCCAGAAGATGAGGTCGAACTCTTACCATAGTTTTCCAGCCTATTGTTTCCATCACATCAGATGCATGCCTATATAAACAAATCCAATATTTTAGTTCAAAATCGAACATAAACGCAAATCCATTATGAAAATCGTCAGGAAATGAAATTTTAGTATAGTATAGGTTACAAACATCGATTGGGAAAACTATTCTTTTTTTATTGAGAAAACACAAAGACACATTAAATAGTTCCCATACATTTTAACGGAACGCAGTGAAGGTAATACTTTTCTCCTTTGTGAATATGGATCCCAAAGGTTATTAGTATACAATCAATTGGCAAGTTAAGAAAAAGAATTTTCATTCAAACAGAGAAAACTGGCTGATTTGGAAATATTTAAAGTTGTGAGTCATTTTAAAATAAGAAATACCTTGGTATAGAAAAGTAATAGAATGTATAACAATGTTAGTAAAAGGTATTATAGAAGAGTGGTGTCAAAACTATCCAATCTTAGTTTACAATAAGTACACCGTAGTTCATCAGTAAAAAAAGTTATTTATTGTACGTGAACCCTAATTCACGTTGCTCGTTCTTCAAACAGAAAAAATGTTGTATATTGTAATTTTTTCTTGTAATTTGATTTTCGGGAAAAGTAGGTTGTAGCAATGCCATGGTTAGCCTTCTTAGCATGCAGGTCCTTATGGGACACCAAAGTATTAAGTGGAAGATATAATTCTGTGCTGCATATGCTGCACATATGTGCAAAAACTGCACAGGAATAACCGATAGAAAATAATGAATTATCAGGGACTCGAATGTAAGGATTTTTTTTCTCTTATGCCTTTACATAAGCAAGGAGTTTTTGAAAAAAATTTTTGAGTTTGCCAAATGCAGTTTAATGGGCTTTTATATTGACATTACAGAATTTTCCATTTTTTAAGTTTAACAGTAACTGTTCTTTTAATGGGAGGGGGTGGTAGTCGAGATTAGCTGTTTTGGGGGACCCATGCTTCTAATAAAGCCAAATAGCCTTCTTAGGTTGAAACTGATGAAAAATATTATTGAAGCTTAAATTTTCATTTGGATTTTTTTTTCTGCATCATTCGATGAATGTGTAAAAACAGGAGTCAATTGAATCTAAATGAGCGAGAAAATAGGCCATGAAGTTTAGGGTGAGCTCATTCCTCACTTATCATGCTTCAAGCAATTGCTTTTGAAATGCCTAAAAATTACTACTTTTAGCATGCCTTTGAAAATAATGCATACTTGAAATTATCAAAGTAATTTTAAGCCAAATGTCAAAGGAAAATAGCAAGCATACTTACGAATTAATAAAGTCAATGCAATAACCCTTTAGTTGATCAGCATTATGAAGATCAGCTAGTATCAAAGCTTCAGCTACAGTATCAACGGACAAATTTTGACATAATTCTTCTTCACACATTACTTTCAAACGTTCCAATGCATACTGTTCAAAATACCAAATACAGTTTTAGTACACTGAAGGCATAAAAATTATTACCAAATGTAAAGAGAATTGTTCGAAAATGAAAATGAGCAAATATTTAATTTTAGGCATGCAAAACCATTCACTTTTCAAATAAAGAAAAATTGTAATTCTCTTAAATCCTGTAATTTCAATAGTATTTATCTCTTGTAATTCATCCTACATTATCCTAGTTTCTATATAATTCTCCAACAACTAGTCCTTTAGATTTTATTTTTCTTTTACTTTGTGAAAAAGATTAACACATTAATTCAGTATTTTGTATGAGCACATTGACTGAATAATGTAATCCATGTACTCATAGAATTTGCGCATAGCTGTGAAACTTATACTTCCCAAACAAGAAATGAAACCTGGGAGAAGAATATTGTCTCTAACACTTTTTAATTAATGTGGAATTTTCTAAAAGCTGTGAAAAATTTTAAGCTGGGATATTTATTAGTAACATTTTTTTAAAAAATCCTGACTGATGGTATAAAAAAAAACCAGAAATAAAATTTAAAAGAAAAAGTATTTTAAAAAATTGAGAAGATTTAAAAATTGAGAATATTGACTTTTGCAAGTGCCTTGAAAAGCTTTAAGGTTTTCAAACTATAAATCACTATTTGAAATGAAGCAATACATTTATTATAATGTTTTGTTTGCAACTGTATTTGCTGTACAATTTTAGCCCACTTATATTAATTAAACACGGATATTTTCTGCAGCAATTTTATTGGGAGTAAATTACACATATTAACCTCAAAATGTTTGAAAAAAATTTTCAGCAAGAGTGAAGAGATTAAATTATTTATTTTACTTTATGTATTAGTCAAAGGCAGTGGTCGGAAGTAGCGCGCTACAAGTAGCGAAACTACTGTAGTAGCTACATTTTTTAGTAGTTTGTAGTGTAGCGCACTACTTTTTAAAAAAAGTAGTGTAGTGAGTAGCACGATACAAAAATGTTGTAGTTTGTAGCGATTTCATAAAACTACTTTCTAATGGAGCAAAAAAAAAAAAAAAAAGAAGATTCAATCGCGTCTGACTGGCGCATATCGTACACGATTTCCTTTGCGAAAGCAGTGAGAAAAATGAATCATACAAATTCGAGCTGACCTCAGGCATATCATTTTGACGCCATAAGTTCCATATGTTAGACGGCATTGGTTTCTTTGGCGTCACCATTTTCATATTCCGCCAATATTTGCATTGAATATAGTGTATGGCTGAGGAAGGAAAATTTATGAATGAGCGATAACTGAGTGTTAGTGTTTTATAGCAACCGAGAATATCATGTAAATGAATGCTTTAGCGCTCAATGCTCAATTGGATTATTGTTCCAATGTCCACCAAACATGGCAGCAATTTTAATAGAAGAGGATACAAATTTGATAGAAGATGACAATATCGAGCTGCACTGGCCGGCGTATAATAAATACTTCACAGTTATTGAAATGATTTTCGTGCAAACTTTGCACTTTGAACAAAAAACTTTCTGTTTCTAAGTCATCCGCATACAATTTAAAACTGCATATTAAAGTAAGTTAAGCATTTTTAGTTATGTTTCACACTTCAGATAGCTTATTTATTAATATTTCATAATGAATACTAGTACCGTTTAGTATGTTTTTCATATTTCTTTAGTTTTGCTTCTTTAGTGACGGAGTATTGAAAAATATTAAAATAATAAAAATCAATTATTAAATATTTTTGACATCATTTGACACAATTGGAAAAACGTTTTCATTTCATTTTATCGGTGGCGTATTAATAGGGATGGTGTTCAGACCGAGACCCAACTCCCCAAGGCAGGGTGTCCGCGCATATGGAAAGTCATGGAAAGTCAGGGAAAGTCATGGATTTCAAATCATGCAAGCAGTGGCACCCCAATAGGAGGTCACTGTGACCTCCCAAAAAGTTCTTATCCGATACAAATTGGCTGATGAAATTTGAAAACAGTGAGACAGTATTGCAAGGCTGAACTTCATTTTATTTTATTTTTTTTTCTTTAATTAATTTATTCATTTTTGTGATGCCTCACGACGTCTCTTTTGGTAGACATAGATAAGAATGCATTTTTTAAATCATTCAGTAAAGTTCTGAGTTTCATTCGGTAAATTAAAAATTTTCTCCTCAAAAACAGGCAAGCTTACTTATAATATTTCACCCTAAAATTTTTATTCTTCGCATACTCAGATTAAAAAAGTTGTTTTCATGCTAAAAGACAAATTTGGGTTTAGTACAAGGATCCGTGTTAGGTAAAGAATGAAGCTGATTTCCTGATGTGGCGCCAAGGACTTAAAACTTATTGGTGGGAGAGGAGGCGAAGGGGGGGGGGGGAGACTCTCAATGACCGAATGAAATTCCAAATTTCACCGAGTAATAAAACACGAACTTATTTGTCTGCATCAGCATGTTACAATGAAAAGCAGGAAAGGGGACAAAATCGTTCGTCAAAAAAATAAATAAAATGGGAGGTCACAGTGACCTCCCATTGACTCTGATCTAGAGGGTGCAGCTGCACCCCCCTAGCTACGCCCTTGCCAACCCCCTTGAAACTCAAAATTAAATTCCTACAATGAAAATTCAATTTTTTTTCCTCATATGTTTTTGAAAAGTAGCGAAGTAGCGACTACTTTTCAAAAGTAGTGTAGCGCGCCACATTAAAAAAAAAGTAGTTGTAGCTGTAGTTAACTACATTTATAAGAAAGTAGTTGTAGTTCGCTACAAAAAATATGTAGTTTTTCCAACCACTGGTCAAAGGAATGAGAAAATTTATGATTTTTGTCTTTTTATTAAGTACTTAATATCACACACCTTGTCAGCAGCTGCCAAAAGTTCATCTGGAATATTTTCAAGGTTAGGAGATTTTCCAGTATAAACAAACCTCAACATCTCTTTTAAAACTTCAGGATCAGTATCAGTTATTTCAACTCGGTTCTGAAAAATAAAAATCGTTAGAAGAAAGTAAAAATAACCTTTACATTAGGGTCATTCAAATAACTCATCATATTTAAAAAAAAATACTTGAACAAAAAAATTATTCTAACAATACCAGGAAGAAAAAAATCTATGAAATCATTCATAAAAAATTAGAGTTTTTTTTTAATACTCCAAAGATTTTCTGTATTAACACACATGCTAACATTTTATTATCATTAAGAACATTTCATTTGCAAAGCTATTAAGTTTATATTGGTATGTTTTATAATTTCTACATTTTGAACTGTAACAATGAAAAGCAAAATAAAAATATAACTTGGCACTGGTGGTCAGGAACGTCATATGATACCTTTTGATAACCGTACTTCAACGAGCTCCTTTTATCATAGATCTTTAAAGGAATAGATGAGCCTTTCTCCCCCTGCGCAGTGTATCTCGCTCGGGGAAAGTGGGGTCAACATGATTCTTCCGAAAGTCACGTGATCACGGGACTTCGTTTCTCCCTCCTCTCGGATAACAATGCGAAGCGTCGTTTAAATACTAGCGTTGTCTGAAGATATTTGACTTTCTGAACAGGAGAAATATTTCTGCCAAAATTAATAAACCTCCCCTGCAGAGTCAAACTTCAGAGAATTTTAAAAAAAAATTCTGTAGATGCGGAGCCTTATATTAGGTCACTAAAAACAAGCGATGGAAAATTCGTTTCCGAAAGACCGCTGAAAACTGGGTTTTTAGGTTTCTTAATTTCTATAAATACTGGGAAGATTTAAAAAATATGTAAGGGTGCAAATTCTAGTTCTAAGTTGCGTAAGGACCAATAGGCTTTCTCCGGATTGAAAAGTTTTTCACTGCGATAAGTTTGTGAAAGGGCTTCAACAATAATTTGACCGTCAGGCAATTTCGAAGTGCCTACAAAAAGTTATTAATTCATACTGAAGTTTAAGACTTTAGTTTATCGAGCTACGTTGATTTTGACAAAAAGTAACCGGTAAATTTAAAGCATAAATTTGAAGCGTAACAAAAATCCCCCCCCCCTTTTGGAAGAATGCAACTTTTATTCCAATTCCCCTGATGACTACTTAAAAAATTCAGAAATCATCTCTATTAACATGACACAATTTCTTTATTTCTTGACACAATTCGTTTACGATGTTTCTGACTACACTATTGGATTTGTTGTTCGTAAAGTGCTCTTTGTTGTGAAGTGCGACTACTGTAACGCAAAGTTAACTACAATACAACACAAACCAAAAAACAGGCCTAGTAAAAAATTTGGGACAAATTCAAGTAACGGTTGATTTCAACCATCAAAAGTTCAAGAGGTGTAGTACATTTGTGCAGAACTGAAAGTGTTTTTCAAAAATGTGAAAAAGTTTTGGGAATAAAATATAAAAATATAATGTTACTCATCATTACAAGAGTTACGGGAAATATCTTCCACCTCCGTTTTTATAAATTTAAATGAGTATATGCTTGAAACAGAAGCAGCTTTGATAATTGCACTTAATAAGCTAATAATATTTATCGTTATAAAATATTTAAACATTGGAATGTATCACGCTGTTGATTCATACAATTAAAGTAATTTACAAAGTCACTTAGGAGACTGACAAAATTAATATTGTTTATGGGACAATAATCAGTAGTTTTCTAAACATTTGGGTTTAAATAGTAAGATTTTTCATACTTTGTGGGACGAAAAAAAGCGAGTATTTGAGGAGAAAAGTCAAACTACCATTCATGTACTTTAAGATTGGGCTGAAAAGTAACAAATAAATTTATTTTCTGAGTACTTTTATAAATAAGAAAAATATTGAAGTTGTCTAAAAATCACAAACAAAACAAAGTTATTGTTTCATTAATATATAGTTAGAGCCTACGGTAGATGATTTTTTTTCGGGGGGGGGGGGGTGCAAAAGGTCTATGTTTCTCCTACAGTGAAAAAAATTCATTATGCCACTATTTCTAACTTATTTCTTCAAAGTAAAATTTTTTGAACTGTATTTCTTTCTTGTAGACTGTAAAAAAAATGTTGAGGGGCGAAAGTCAAACTACCACTCGTGTAATTTAAAGTTAGGCTGATAAGTAAGAATTTTTTTTTTCGGAGTACTTTTAAATGAAAATGTATTCAAGTTGTCGAAAAATCAGTAACAAAACAAAGTTATTTTTCATTAATATGTAGTTGGGGTCTTCTACAGTACCGGATTTTTTTTGTGGGGAGTGGGAGAAGTCGAGGAATCTGCCCCCCCCCCCCCCCCCCCCAAATCTTCATAAAGAACATTAAATGGATCTATCAATAAAAGGAAAAATGGAGTCGGGCGAGCACATTTTACTTTTTGGTGCCCCTCTTAAAAACAGTTCCTGCATCCACACCTAAGTGTGTAAAGGCTGCAAATGTTACTTGATTGAAGGAATTTATGTATATTTCAGAATATTTACTTTTGTATTTCTAAATTCATTTATGGTTAAACATGTTTGCCATGCAAAATTGTGTAGTGACTTCAAAAGTTATGACAAATAACGCATTGAATCCATTTCTCTGTATTAAAAAAAATGAAAGAAAAAAATTGAATTAAACGAAAATTTGGAAGATTTATTATACTTAAGATTTTTTCTTCTATATTAAACATTGAAGGCTTCTGTTTCCAAAAATATTTAAAACACTTAAAAGAAAGTTTTAATAGCTTATGCATCTGCCTCAAAAAGTTAAGTTGGAAAACTGTCTAATGCTTTTTTCTTTTTATCATTCAAAAGATTGCGGTAAAAAGCGATCCTTTTCGATAAGGGAAAGCGTTGACTGTGCGGAGTGTCCCATGATCACGTGGTGTCCAGCGGGGGATGTTAACGCGCGCTGAGAGGAGAAAACGAGGGGAGAAGGCCTATCTATTCCTTTTAAGATCTATGCCTTTTATAACTAAATGAAATTAGTAAAATATTTTTGCATTCAAATTGTGGAGTTATCCTACTTTTTCCTTTGGTTACATTTCTAATTCTAATGGCAAATATATAAGAAACACTCAGTAAGCAAGACTGACTAAACTTATAAAAAAGTTTATATTAAGATATATTTTTTTTTTTTTTTCACATAAGGAGAAGATGACTGAGCACACACATTGAGTCTAACAAAAATGCCCACCCAGATGCAAACCTTGCTATTTGTTAATTGAGCTTGAAAAATAAACTCGCTCATAAACCTCGATGCACCACATTTTAAAAATAGCACAGCTAATTCTGTCTCCTGATATAACCATTAAATTTTCAGCTACTTTACTTATTTCAGTACATAAATTTTGCCATTTTAACTGGGTTTCACTCATTTTCATTTATATACATTACTGTAATCTCTGTTTCCCATTCTATTTTACAGTCTTTCTTTTTAAAAAATTTGATTATTATTTTCATTTTGAGAAGTGTCACAAAAACTCGCTTCAGCCTTTTTAATTAACTTTACAAAGCAAACTGAGCTCATACTGATGTTAAACCTCTGTTCATTGGCTGCTAATGAATTTATTCTTTAATATCTGATGAAAAAAAAAGTAAGTTATTACTAAATGTGTGAAGTATTTTTTTTTTCCTTTAATCTTTGAGAGCAATGAATTTCTTTTTTTGCACCAATTTTAACTGCTCTTAGTAATGAACTTCTTTTCCAAGCATCAACTTTTCATATAACACCAAAGAATGAAATTTACACAATAACACACAGATGAACTAACTTCAGCTATATCAAAATGAACAATGTTTGGTCAATAGTTTCTATTATTATAGTTCTATTTATGAAAACTTCATTGCAGCTTCATCAGTCACAGTGATATTTAATAGCTTTAAATCAAATGTTATCTCCTAGCTTATAATCTAAGATTGATGTTAGCTAAGAATACTTCAGACTCCAGGAATATATAAACATTAAGTCTCCAGATAATGCATAAAATAGCATTACTTAATTTTTTTAGTAGAGTAAAGCTAAGACACGTTGTATTCTTTTTGGGAAACATAGTTCCTGGCATTTCTTTGAAAATGTTTAAGTAAAAGAATTGAGTTTTTGAATTATCTGAGATTTCATGTATCAGATTCAAATCGAAATTTAGCTTGGGTTATGTATGTGGGTTCTTCAATCATATGAGAAGTTTGAGAAATTGATGCATTAAATAATGTTTTTAATTTAGTGTCGTGGAACTAGTTTTTAAGAACTTTGATGAAAGACTTCGAAAATTTATAATTAGCTTGTAAAGTTCAAATTATTTGAAATGGTATTTAGTGATTAACTATTTCAATCAAAAATTTGTTAAAACTACTTTCTAGAATGAAAATATTCAATTTTAAGCATTACTTTCCCAACAAAATGTAAATAAGTGTCAAAACACACTAAAACAATACTGACCTGCTTTTTCTCTTCCATATCATGTTCAAACATAGCCGAAAAAACTGGACTTCGGGCTGTAGAAGTTTCAGAGAGATGTTACTATTTTATTAAAAATCATTTAAACATATGATCCAATTTTTAATAGTTTCATTGTAGAAAACTCTTATGAAATTGATTAGATGAGGAAAAAATTAAATGAAAAACAATTTTAAGAAGAGACAAAAAAACTCACAAGCAAATATTTCTGTTGATAAATGAAAAAAACAACGATCAAAAATATAATTTCTTGTTATCAGCTCTTACGAAATATCAAACTTTTCTGCATTAAAACTGAATCATTTTTTTTCAATACAAACATAAAAATAAGAATTTTAAATTTTTTGCATCCTAACTAAAATTGTATTCAGCTAATTTGCCATTAAAAGGATCATTTTCATGTACAAGAAAATTTCCAGGCAAACATATAGGATTACAGTTAAGTGCAAATAGATATATATATAAAAAAAAAATTTGTAGGGCATATTTCAATGTGAGCAGAATCAATTGTAGTGACAGCACAAGGACTAAAAACTACAAAAATCATTTTTGTAGGAGTTTGGTTTATTTTTTTTCAATGAATGAAAGAAACATTAAAAAATAATAATGAAATCATGTAAATATTGAATAAATATTTCGCTTACATTTCTATTGACAATGAATGATCCAGACCAAGTCAGTAATAAAAATTATAGAGGTTTAAAATATTTATGTCTTATCAGCATCCATTACTATAAAAATAAAGCATGTTCATCTATTCTTGTTGTGACTTGAAATATTGACTGATAATGCAAGATCATGATTCAAGTTATCATCACCATGAATTTATATATTACTGCTATCAAATTCACAACAATAGTCAACAAGACAAATAGACAAAGATAAACCCTTAAAGACCATATGTAAGCTGTGATGAAACTTACATGTATGTTTTAATTTTTTATGAAACTTACCGGCAAGTATAGCTTTATGAGCATAAAATTCTCTACCGCCAACACTTAATATGACATCACTAAATTTTTGACTTTCAAAAAGTTCTCCAACATCTTCCGATAGTCTGCATTCAGGAACTTTGAACTGAATCGCACAAGTTTGGCCAGATATATTTACAGAATCTGCTACTATACTAACCTAAAATATAGAGAAACAAAAAATAAGACATTGTAACTAGAAGGGAGGGGGGAGAAAACTAAATACAAAATCAGTAAAAAACTTACTTCACAATAGAGAGTTAGTTTATCATCTGGAAGGAGGCCATTTGCTTCATCCAACAAAAAATCTCGGCGGATAAACTTTTTGAAGCCCCCAGTCTTTTCCCTGGACAAACCGATAAGCTCTTTGACTCTCTAAAATATAACGAAAATATGAGTTCTATATTACAAGTAGAACAAGCATCAATTTATCTTTCACCCAAATCAAAAGCGCGCACAATTTTTTGGACTTGCTTTGGAGAAATTAGTGTAGAATAAATCTAAGTTCAGAGCTCAACAAACATCAGAAAAGTTTTAAACTAAAAAAAAAAAAAAACATTAGTTGTGAGATACATGCAGATATTGTTCAAGAAGATTGATTTTATGCATCTCAAAAAACAAGAAACATGTGTAAAAAGGGAATTTTTCCCCACCAGCCCATTTTTTAAAACTTAATTTACAACATTTGTTGGAGGGAAATTAATGTTTTTTCATCCTAACTAAGCCTATATAATTTTCTCTTTCAAAAATATTTTATCAATAAAAGGTGGAATTTTGTTTTTTAAACAGTTCAATTCACACAATTAGATCAATATTTTTTAAAAGAAAATACGGAAGTCTAAATTATTCATACAAAATGATTGCATAAAAATTACAAAAGAAATGTAATCTTTGTTTGCACACAGAATTACCATAGTTTTTGAATAAAAATACAATACCTACAATAATATTTATGAGTATGTTAACCATGTTTATAATAAATATGTGAAAGTTTCAAAAGGCATAAAACACACTATGAATAGTGAAGTATATAATTTACAGATTATCGTTATGTAGTTATAGTACTTACCCATAGCTTTTGTTTCTTCTCGTCTAGCATTTAAATAGAGAATT